>JAFMSR010000013.1:19989192-20206282 GCA_022818135.1 Saxidomus purpurata | reverse complement strand
AAACATGCTTATTTTAAGATCTGACACCACCACCTGTATAATACCTGTAATTTTCTATTTATCTTCTTATCTAACAATGCACATGACATTGCCATCAGAAATACATAAAGTTACAGAAAAGGGTACTGTCGTGAGCCGGATGCTTGGTTATAAATCTCTTTTACTAGCTGCATGTGCGGTTGGGTTATCTGGCCCAAGAGTGAATGTTTTACCACCAAAACAGTTACATTGTAGTGCCCAAGACCCGGATAGTCCAATCCGCAAATGCAGTCAGTAACGGTTTCTTTTTCTTGCATACCATATTGTACTAGCAACAGCAGAAATAAAATAAAACTAATGACTTTCCTTTAAGCGCTGTTTTCTTGAAGTAGTGTACGAATGTATGAATCCATTCATAAAACTAGCTCGTGTGACTTCATTTAGAGCACGAAATTAATCTAACCCCTCCCTTGAGCCCCGTTTGAGACGAGATTTTCCAGCACTGGTAAAAATTGCAGATATCCTGAGCTGGTATGCAAGAAACACGTGTGTCTCCATTTCTGTAGTTTTTTTACTTATCATTTCATCTGATGATCATTGTTTGTTAATAAACCGGCCCTAAAATTATACCTGATTCATCCGAATCTTCCATGCAATCAATTCGACTGTCTCTAATTGTTAGTTTATCTTTGAAAATAGACACCACCGGGTCATCAGAATCAGATAAACTGGCAGAAATAGGTACTGAATCCACTTTTGTTTTTGAGATACACGTCTTCATTTCTGTAGTCATTACAGCTGATGTGATGTCACTTGATACTTCAGTGTCTTTGTCGGTTTGCTATAAAGTGTACGCGAGAACATGGTCATAATAAATAAAGCTAACATATCTTCTAAACACGTTATAACTGTAAAAGCAAATATAAAAAGTATTTTCAAATTTTTTAAAATGTTAATGCTTATGTGCTGATGCGTTTTATGCGCTTATAAACACAACTCTCTTTTTCATAGTTCACACAGGCATAAATAGAACCATTCCGCAAATATCCCATCACTGTATCACAGCGGGCCCACAAACACTACTGACATGCAAATAGTTTGGAAATTGGTGATTGTTGATGTTGAGGCATGACCCCAAAAGAACTCAAGGAAACCAATCCTGGTTGAACAAGCAAAACCTGACACAACACCACATCTACTGACTGACCTGTAGTATCGAAACTTTACTGTTATCAAATAATATACAGTATGTCCAGGAATACTCTATAGACGGCTCCTGGTATGTCTTAATTTTTCATTACCATTATCCTTATTAGTTTGACATGAATGAAGATTTTTATGATTATTTGCCGTAAAACATTTTTAAATGGTTTAAAAGCTGAACATGATATTAAGTAATACAGCAGAAAAAAAGTAAAAACAAATTGGGTTTGGGTGGGATTCGAACTCATTCGCAAAAGTACGCATGTACAAATATACAGGTGCAGACGCCTTAAAGTGACATTATGCGCATCTTACTGTACATAGTGTATTTTTGGTGACAGTTTTATAAAAGCAATTTTTGGTTGCTGTGCATTTAAATGTGTTAAAATAATCATTATGCCGCATTAGTATTTGAAGTTGGTGCTTTAGAAATTAAAAAATCGGACTGTTAAAATGATAGGTGGAAGGGAAGCAACTCCTATATGCAGTTATTTTTTTCTTAAATTGACTCTCCCAGTCAAAATAAGAAAATCATTATTTGGAAAGCTACTATTTCATACTGGTAGCGGGAAGAGTTTGGCGTATTGGGTTGAAAGCTATAATTTCCTTTACCCCTATTTCAGCTGGATTCTTACTTGAAAAAAAAAATGCGCATAATTCCACTTAAACCAATAACATCACGGAGACAGACTACAATAATGACGGGGTAAAATTAGCAAATATAATATTGTATATTATCAAAAAGGCAATCGAAGATTATTCAGTTAAATGTGCTTCGTAACTTTAATGCTAAAAGCTGTATAAGGGGAAAAAGAAATCATATTTTTCTCAGCGTAGATGGCGCCTGAAACGTGAAACGCGCTTTTCTCTATGAAACGAACGACAACTCAATCACAAACGACAATTCTTGCTTTTCCGAAACAATAAACTGTGTCTACAGTTTTCATCTGAGAAGTACCTCATTCATAGTGTTCATAGTGGACATTTAAAGTCTTCCCTATAAATTACATTGTCCACAAGAATACCATTGAAACATGCAGCGAACGAAGTCTCTGCGAACGATTTGTTTCATTTTACACCGACGATGTCTTTTGACCACACCGGATTCGATAGATATTAAACGACTAGATCCACGTACTGTCGAGCTTTGCTGCAGGTTGTTATACATAATAATAACAGCAAAAACGTTATGATTACTTTTATTCTTCGACGTTTAAGTACTAGTATATGTCCAATAGATATTGTTTCATTATTATTTCCCCTTCATTCGAAACCAGAATTTGCTGTAGTGTCAATATCTGTGTACGTTTAACGTAGTAATTAAAAAGCGAATTTTTTTTAAGCTGTTGTTATTTGGGTCGAAAGATATGACAGCCTTACAGTGGTAAGCATTTTAGTTCCTGAAATATGCAACGACAGTATCAATATGACGGGACACCGCATAACCTTTTAAAGCATTTAGGTGATAACACCAATTTAAATGTGTGATATCATAGTTTCGAATCGGTGCTACCACCTACATTTCGTCTATGAATACATTAACTGGGTGATATCATCTATGACCTGATGACCTAGTTTTTAACTCTACGTAACCCAGTTTAAAACCAAACCTAGTATGATCATTAAGACAGTCTTACCAACTTTTCTGATTGGGTAGAAAATGAGGTTTCTAAAGTTAAAAACGTTTTTCAAATATTTTACCCCGGGTGACCTTGTTTTGTGGCATCGAAAGTGTAAACAAGATTGTTATATTACATAAGCTAATGTCCTATATTTGTACCCCACGTGGGCCAGTTTCTAACTACTCCAAGATCGTGTAGCCATCTTCATTGCAAGTTTGGTCAAGATTGTAAAACGGTACCCCCATAAGAAAACAGATGTCACATTGATATTGTCATTGTAAAAATGCTTACCTCTCTATGGATACAATGATACTGACACTACAGCAAATGGTTGTTTCAAATAAAGGGGAAATAATAGTGAAACCCATATTTACTTGACATATACGGGATAAATGCCGAATATTATATGGAGGATAATATTTGGTTTTGGTGAAATATCACGTTACAATTTCTTCGAGAGGGCACAAACAGTGATATTTTCACAAGTTAAATTAACATGATAGTACATTTCAATAACATTTCGACGTTAATCCCGGTAAAAGATTCTTATAATTTTACTGAGTGACCTGTGAGTTAATCAGGATATAATACATCGTTATATTTCGATAAACAACCGAAAAACATGAAATAAAATTTGTTATTGACTCGTTATTTTTGCTGTTATTTTGATATGTTGACAATCTACAGTAAAGCTCGATAGTTCGTAGAGCGATCTAGTCTTTTTATACACGTACCTACCGAGTCCGGTAAGCGAACTTGCTCCTGCGTTTTCTCACTTCTCTGGTCAAAATATCTTCAAATGTTGACATCGTCGGTGTAAAATGAAACAAATCGTTCGCAGAGACTTGTGCTGCGTATTTCAAACTAAGGTATTTATGTACTCGATGTACTTTTTAAGGAACACTTTTAATGTTCACTATGTATTTTGTTTATGTAAAGGCTGCAAATATATTAATTCTGATTTTCAGATGTTCAAGTATGCCCAGTAATCTCCCATAGCCTAATGCTCGCGTTGTTGACCTTTATATTATATGTGATATAGTGATATAAAGATAAATATAAAACTCAACCAGCGCTTGTGATAGTTCTTACAAGAACCTAATTAATAATAAACAAATGCTTATATAAAGGTCATATTACCTTTTTGTCACATTCGTCTGACGATATACAATATGTAATTTCTTGATCGTCGTTGTCTTGATCTGTTCTTTGAATAGCAGGCTGATCAAAATTGCATTCGTCTTCAGCATCGTTGTCGGCATTTGAACTGTCACTGCAGCTTTCTGAGCTTACCGTACCTTTGCAATGTGAAATCGAAATATAACCACTGATTCTTAGAAACTATTTGCTTTGTTTGAATATTACACATATTCAACAAGAAGTGGTTGTTCTTATTTCACAGAACGAAAACAAAGTCAAATTTTAGTCTTGCAAAATAATGTGTTTGGTGAAACGACGAATTCGTGATGATCTTTCTTAACCAAAAGTTTACATACCTTCATCGATAACACCTTCTAGTTCTTTCATGTCTGTACAAACATTCAAATCAATCTGTTCGCCGAAATGTTTTGATAGAGCATCGGCGATAGAGTTTGTGCTATTTGCAATTCTTTCGCTCTTGAACAAAGACCGCACCTCCAGCATACCAGCCGGTGACGAAACTTTAATCGGAAGTCGTATGCCTCTTCTTTCAGGTTTGTCTGTTAAAGAAGGCAAATGTTCAATTTGTAACGATTACAAGTTATATTAATATATTTCGTCGGTTATTACGAAATCTAAACGTTGCTTCGTTTTAATGCTTAAAATATCTATGAGTATGTCATAATTATGAACATGTTAAGGAAATGTTGACTTCAATGTTGTTTGAGGGTGGGTAGGTATTAAGATGCAAGTTGATCTTTCACCGTCACCAACAAAGGCCTTAATACACATTATTCAGAGAAACTGTGGAACATAGTGATACCTGTAAAACTAAAATATAGCTTTTAATAAAATTATATATCATATAAACAGGAAAAATTACCGTCAAGATTTATTATTTTCCAAAGAGAATCGATTGGTAGAAGAGAACAAATGGCAAAAGCTGTGTTGAAATAGTACCCAAGTTCACTCGATATGCTGTGCAGTGTGTCGTGAAAAAGATCACTTTCAAAGTAGTTAATAAGATTCATCATATCGCTAGGTGATGAACATGCTATCTGTAGTAGTATACAACGTGTTTCGATTGAGATATCTTTAACACTTTTCAACTTTCTTATTTCGGCTATGATTTTCATCACTTCCTCTTTTACTGCTTGAAATTCTGAAGATGTTAACGAACGGTTCAAGGCTTCATGCCAAACATTCGTCAATATTTCCTCTGCCAATACCTTCTTCTGTTCGTCAGTCCCAAGTGTGATCATTTTTAACTCCAAATCTTTAAAAACAGTCATAATTACTTTGATAATTCAAACTGAAAATAGGGCAAACTCATTTGATTACATGACTTGTATACAACTTGTAATGTGAAATAATGACGATCGGCTTGCTCAGTTGAATAATAATTACTTCTTACATAATATTTATTCAAACTGTTTTGCGTAAATTTGCAAAATTTTAAAAGTCATTAGTAGAGGTACGTTTAACGTTACTTTAAATAGATAGTGTTACATTGTATAATTATAGCTAACATACATCCGCAATGCATATTCATGCTTAATATGTATACGTATGCTTATTTTAAATGTAATCATTAACTTCTAATACGTATTTTTTAGGTTTCGTTCCTTTCTATAGAAAATAAAATAGGTTATGGTTTGCTGCGTTAGCAGTTTTGCAGATTTACACTGAAATAAAATAAATTGACTCTAACATTTCTTTAACTTTCTAAAAACATACTTCTTGACATAGAAAGGTGACAAAAAATGTTTCTTTGCAAGTTCTAACTGGTTTTTCTGAAAGACTTTCTTTACATCTTTCACCTTAAAACTCTCTTAATATTAGAATCGAACATTGCGGTTGGTATTTAATGTATGTTTTGATTATAACTGACTGTCGTCACCTTATGAAATGATATTCCAGTAGTGATTTATAATGTGGTTTTTAGAAATAACTCAAAATCATACTATACCGCGATCATTCTTGAAACTAATTCCCTTTGTTATCATCTCCTGTAAAACACCCTTTGTATCCCGGACAGTTTCTGAAATAAATATTTTAGATACCTTGAGCGATATTAATCATTTACAAAATTGTACGTTACGTCAAAGTGTAGGAATATCATGTAGGTCCAAAAATAATTCTGACGTTTTATCTTGTAAAACTTAATTACAAATTATCTCATCACATTACTACACTTCATCATAAAAACTTATAATGACTAATGATTTTATTTTTATGGCACAGGTTACAAAAAAGATTTAAATGCCATAGCACTTCAAAAGAAGCAATATCATGTAATGTGTAAATGCAAACGTAATGTAAATACACCAGTTACTACACGTGCATTTACCTTTGAAAATATCTTGGAATGTTTTCATCTGTGAGCCTTGTGATTTTAATTCATCCATAAACGTTTTAAATTCTTCCTCTGCTATCTTTTTCTTACAGTTTTCTAGTATCTCGTAATACACCTTCGCTTGATTTTCATCAAGGCAATCGGAAAGGACTTGTATACTTGCTTTAAGATTGGTGGAATAGTCTTCAAACGTATTACTATCTAACGCTATAAGTGCCGTGTTCACATAGTTTTTATGGGCATCTTTGATCGTTGTTACTGCCTGTTTGTATGATCTTCCCATATTTCTCTCAAACAGGTGCAGTATAACTACCGCTGATAAAAACACATTCCAAGAGGAGACATCCGGAGAATGAAGTGCACTGTCTGGTTCGGTTGGGAATAGAATCTCTATTTGTTTTGGGTCAGTCAGATCACTGCTCAGGGAATCTTTGTTTTCATCTAGTATACTCCTCAGGTCTTTCTGTTGATTTTGGACTTCGTTCTTGATGAAAGCTGTCAGCACAAAATGTCCGCCTTTGACTAAGAGCGTTATATACCGTTCATAACGATCACAATTGTTTTTGAAATAGACATCAAATCCTGGCAAATATAAAAACTGTTTTTACAATGACTGTATTAAGATGACTGAATCCAGAGCAGAAGTACAGGGTGAAATTACTGTACTACTGCTACTATAATAGGTACTGATAGTGCCATCGTTGTAAAAAGCAATAAGTTGGTACATAATGTACAGTATGATATGTAAAAAGCAGGTGTTAAAGATGTGTTAGATACTATGTGAGCTTAACACAGAATCTTGGGAGTCTGACTCCTGGCTAATGTGTCGGTCAGGACTATAAACTGTTTAACGATGATGCTGGCTTAACATGAAAAAAATGCTATTCGTGCAGCTGTTTGAAGACAGCAATCAGCCTTGCCCGAACAATTGCATGTTTCTGTGCTTCAATACACGTTCTTGGTCAATTATTCATGAATAAACAACAAAAGTAGTGTAATTGTATACCTTCCAGTCTTTTGGTTAATTTTTCAACCTGAAATATAAAAAGAAAGAAAATGGTGACGGTCATTTCAAGTAATTTCACTGGTCTATTAGTTTACAGCTACAAATCATACAGTGAATATTTTACTCATTTCTTTGCATTTTATATATATATATAGTTTAGGTAAAAAGTATCTGTTGACCTTCGAATTAGAGTTTAAACTAATGCAGATTCCTCGACATCATCTTGGTTTTAATTCTTTTCAATATGAGGAATTCAATATAACGATTTTAGATCTGTACTGTGACATGTTTATTTTATGATGTAAACATATCGATGTTGGTAATCATTCTCTACGTCAGAATATTGCCTTACATTTAAAAGCTATTCTGAGACAGAGTTTGAGAATATTTGCTTTTCATCTTTTATATTCATGTCAGGGCCTTCAAAAACTACAAATGTAAGGTTTCTTGTGGTTGGCTAAAATTGTGTTGGTTAATATCACCCCTCTATTTATATATATGTCAGTGAGTTGCATGTGATTCGTAATGTCAGACCGGTTATTGTCAAGACAAATTAACCTGATCCTGACCTTTATGCACGAATATATCAGACATTGAATGCGCTGAATAAATCAATTTCCGTGAGCAATTCATGTGTTAACGGTTCGTACCAACTACGGAAATAATCGCCGGTTTAAAATTGTTTGTACATGTAAATTAACGACCAGGGAAGTAGACAAATGGTTAGTGTGCAGAAGTGCATATTATTTTACTAGAAATCATAGAAATACGAGGGTTCGAATCACGTTAAGTGGTTCATGTTTTGTAATTTGTATTTTTATTGATGTTATATGGTATGTAAACGGAAAACAATCAAATACAGCATCACGATGCTTGTGTGTGTGGTGGGGGGGGGGGGGGGTGGAAAGATCAAAAGATAAAAACATGAGTAAGATGAAATAATAGTGTATGCCTAAAAATAAAGTTAAAACATTAAATGGACAAAGGCTGAATAAAAACGACTTTTCACTTTCGTTGGTAGGACTCGAACATACGAAGTAAAGATAAGTAATATTAAAGAATAACAAACTTCGCTACTAACTGAGCTATCTGTCCGATTGACATATTTCTTCGGTCCAAACGATATTTATCAATTATTTCATCACATTTTGTAAGTTTCTTCGTGCATATTCGAAAAATAAACGCCGAAGATAATTTAAAGAAACGACCATGAAATTATTCTAACAGAGGTCAGGAGGATCAGGTTAATTTGTTCGAGTAACAGCTCAACTAAAATTGCTAACCGTTTTTCGGATGATACGAAAACCGAGGTCACATGTAGTGGTGCTATACACCTGGCATGTTAAAAGAACCAGGCGTGTCTTTGAAATTGGGACGCTTTCTGTATCTTGAACTATCCTCCGAAACCTAAAATAACTAACCTCTTCTGGGGGCGTTGGTCTTACATTTCTTACCCCACCCCCTCCAAAATAAAGAAATTTTCAAGAAATTGCCATTCACCCATTTAAAACGAAAGTGCTGATAGACTTTGAACGAAAATGAATGAAAACACTGATACTTTGCAAAAAATCGCCATTTGAACGGCTGCTTCTCATACGCTGGAAATAACCGGCCTTAATTAGGGGGGCTTTAGGAAGCCGGTACTAACGATAAAACCGTAATACACACACGATAATGATGTGTGGTACATGTGCACTGGATTGCATTTAGGTAAAATGAGATAACAGAGGCAATTATAACTATTTTGATAAATTATTTTGCAGACCTGTGAAAGCAATAACGCGTCAAACTATGTCTTCGGTCAAATTTTCCTTTCACAGGTTTACAGAAAATATCTGGTCGAATCTGAAATTGAATAATTACAAAACATTACTAAAGATGTACCTTTTCCTGTATTTTGGACATATCGTTATGCCACTCCTTTATTATCGGATAATGCTTATTCTTTAGCGATGAATCTAGACTTTGTTTTCGGTATGCTTCAATTTTTGCGAGTATTTCTGGTTCTCCTTCTTTCTCCTGAGATATCTGACGTTTTATCCGGAGTAAAATGTCAGAAACCTTTTCCCATTCGTCATCGAATCGCCACTTAGGCAATCGTGCAGCATGATGATGGCCGACAATAATATTTCTTATTTGTCTTAGTCGTAATAAGTCTGCCCCTACAGACTTGTCTTTACTCTTTGGAGGAATGCCCCAGCCTTTTGCCGGGTGTGGTAGCTGCTCTTTAGTGAAAAGATTTATGGATAATGTTATCAATAGGGAAATATCAAAGCGTTTGAGATTAGGTGGTTTCTCGATAGCTTTGTTGTATTCTTCTTTGTTCAAAATTCCTTTGCTGTTTAGGTCTTTCAGCAATGTGTGGTTCGATATAAGAAAATGTTCAGCATTTTTGTTTGGAGAATGATGTATGAACACGTTCAGTACGATCTCTGTGCCTAGGTCCATGTACATAGACAGAAGTCGTAGATAGTACGTGGTTTCTTCCGGTACGTCAGACATGTTGCCGTCATTCGCGCACTGCAAAATAATATCATAGATCAATTGTAAATCCCCTTTATCAAAATAAAAGCGCCGATGAAGTTATGTTAAACTGAATAATATGATCCCCTACAGACTTGTCTTTACTCCGTGAAGGTTGACGGGTGTGGTAGCTGCTCTTTAGTGAAAAGATTTATGGATAATGTTAGCTTTGTCGTATTCTTCTTTGTTCAAAATTCCTCTGCGATATTTCTGAACAAAATTGACCTCTAATACCATCCGACATCGGGCATTCTAAGCACTTGTGTTCCAAAATATCATTTGTATTTGTTTTACACTTTAAACGAATGTCTATAGTACGCTTAAATATTTTACGCTAACCCATACTTTTGCTATGCTTAGCACATTTGAAGTCGCAACATTTTTAGTCAAATATTTCAATTAAACACCTTAATGGGGACAAATGGTTGTCCTTTCTATTGACTATGGTAGTATGGTGTAATTTTCTTTAAAACGACACAAGAAAATCGTGAAAGTGCAAAAATTAATAAAAATCATTATTTGCAATGAACTTTTAATTCTGTAATTTTTTCGAAAAGGTTAACAAATCAATATGTTTAGAGTTAAGATCAACTTATGAAAATTACTTAACAGCGATAATGTTTTCATACCCAAAATGAAAACTGTTTTTAAAATCGCCAAAAATCGTTAAAATCTAATATGTCTATTCATTTTGTAATTTTGTTGAAACACCAAAGATCAAAAGTATTTAAATCCAACTGTTAATTTACACTCATTAGTCCCCCTGTACACGTATTGTTCTTTCTTATTGTTGTTAGTTAGAGGTATGAAATTATCAGCAACAGAGATCATACTGTTCTCAGCATTTCTGTTCGCTGGACGGTTGTTTATTGTCAACATAGGGGAACCTGACCATGGAATTGCCGAAATACTTGTTTCAGTGTGTGTGTTTCATTCAAAAGTTTATTTAGGTCAGGAAGATGAGAGCTACTTTTTCCGTTATTATTTTGTCGAAGGCTTTTTGTGAATTTTGATTTTCTAGTTAGAATTTTCTGAGTGCATTATTCGTGTAAAATATGAAGAATCAATCCTTCCAGGTACCGCTATTAGGTTGTTTACTGTATTGTTTTGTATTCATTCTGTAACTACTTTTATGTTTTCATATAAGAATTTATTAGGTATTTGTGTCTTGTATTCTTATATTATGCTGAAAAGGCTGGTGGCCATTTATGAGTTTCTTTTACTATTACTATAACTGTGCAATCATTGAATTTGTTTAGGGTCTAATCACATAGTCCCTGTTAAACAAGTATTTTGATTGGACAAGACAATACATAGTACGTCTCAGAAGTGTATAAATACAGAGCAGAATAAACAGCCTGTAATAGTTGCTCTTATGGACGGACCTTTATAAAATTTGCTTCAAATCAAATAAAACCTGTTGGCATCTTCTTTTTGCATTAGCAACTGTTACATAGTAATAGGAAAAATAACCAGAAACCAGAACTTTCACTGAAAGTGATGAATACCCCCCGAACACCCTACTGACACAGTATTCAAAATTTATGTAATATTTGATGCTTTAACTATTGGACCTGCACAACTTAAGGCTTCTGTGAAGTATAATTAAATTCTGACCAGCGGGTTTGGAGATTAAAAACACACAAGATTTTACTATCATGAGCCCCTGTGACCTTTTATCTAGTGACCCGAAACATGGACCGTGCACAACTAAGCATGGTGCTTATCACTTCTATGAAGTATCATTAAATTCTGACCAGTTGTTTTGGAGATTTAGCGTCCACAAGATTTTACCATCTCGAGTCCCTGTGACCTTGACCTTTGACCTAAAGACCCGAAACCTAAACCATGCACAACTAGGCATTGTACTTATCACTTGTGTGAAGTATCATTAAATTCTGACCAGGGGTTTTGGAGATTTAGTGTCCACAAGACTTTACCATCTCGAGCCCCTGTGACTTTGACCTTTGATCTGGAGACCCGAAACCTGGACAATGCACAACTAGGCATTGTACTTATCACTTGTGTGAAGTATCATCAAATTCTGACCAGGGGTTTTGGAGATTTAGCGTCCACAAGATTTTACCATCTCGAGCCCCTGTGACCTTGACCTTTGACCCGAAACATGGACCATGCACAACCAGGCATTGTACTTATCACTTGTGTGAAGTATCATCAAATTCTGACCAGGGGTTTTGGAGATTTAGCGTCCACAAGATTTTACTATCCCGAGACCCTGTGACCTTGACCTTTGACCTAGAGACCCGAAACATGGACGTTGCACAACTAAACATTGTACTTATCACTTGTGTGAAGTATCATTACATTCTGACCAGGGGTAATGGAGATCTAGTGTCCACAAGATCCCGTCTATAGATAGACAGACAGACAGACAGACGGACAGACAAGCTGAATCCAGTATACCCCCCACCTCCCCTTCTAACACTCTGTGTTCGGGGGGGGGGGTATAATAAAAACTTCAATAATATTCACATCTAGCTGGACATTTCTGAATTTAGAAAGGTACACATTTAGTGAAATTTCTTTATTCCTGACAATATTCGGAATAAAATTAAGAAACACTACATTAATGTGAACATGTAAAACTACCATAATTATGATTGCTTTTCCGAAGTGTTATACTGGAATAAGACATATTTTCAACAAGCATAAAATGTTTTAAACTTGACAGTAAAATAATGTAAATAAGGTCCCATTAGACTACATAGGCCGAGTCCTACTACTATATCAGACTTTCGTATTTCGTGGAATATTAAAGGCGCTATAACCACAAATGTCGTTGCGTTTTTATATGGAATCTGAGTGGGGCCATGTTTAACGGGTGATGCTGATACTCGTGCACATTACTTTTCCTGACGAGATACTTGGATTCCGAACAGCAACCATGGGTGCTTATCTGCAGAAATCGATGCTTTCCATTAGAGCATCTATACGTTTGTATGTGAGGTCATAGGGCATGACTGAACATACATAAGGGTTATCCACTGTGAGGGCCTACATACATTTTACTGGCTGACACCGGCCTCCTTGACTTTAAGGGAACCCTCGATAGATGCGTTACAGTGCGTTATGATGCGGGGTACAAGACAAATTAAAATAGACACTTTTATAGTGCGTAAAAGAACTTTGTTAACGCGCCCAGAGTGCCAACTGAAGTATAAGGAAATTGCGATGGTGAATTCACACAAGACAAAACACAAGATTTACGACACAACTATCATTGATTGCCCTTAAAAGGCCTTTTATCAGGTATGAGGAATGAATTACAAAAATCAATACGGGTAGTTTAAAATAGCACGTATGTGATATATACGTCCTTTTATGATAACTTGATGGCCAATTTCTTTTCTGTGGCTTGAAACCTGGTTTGAAACCTAGATTGAACAAGCCGAGTTTCAATCCAGGATTGAATCCAAGCTAATGCGGATTTCTTTTCTCTGTCTTGGTCAAACCACTGTCCGTTTCTTTTGTACTGATTTCAATCCTAGTTTTGGGAAAATTGCACGGGAATTACGTGAAACATGCTATTAACGGCACTGTGATAGTCGTTCATTTAAAAAGCCGCAGTGACTGACGGAATATATATTAATTAATAAAGTTTATAAAATTATCAAAAATTAGGCAAATAAAAACCTGATGCGCCAAATGTCTCATAATACATAATGAATGAATTTATAGAGTACGATAAAATTATAACGTGTGAGTGAGTGAGCGGACGGACGAAAATTGAAAGAACGAGCGAATAAGGAAGGTATAATGATGCAGACAGGCAGTAAAATGAGAGGTGGTGTAGAAAAGATAGGGGAAAGGTACATAAAAGTTATTTTCCCGTAACTCGGGGATTTGTTTCCTATTAATGTAACATTGTTACGAAAAACAAACGCACATAAATATTATATTTGTTTCCATAATTTTTTATGTATTCAGGACTACACAGACAAACGTATCGCTTATCTTTTTTATCTTTCCAAACCAACTCACTACATACAAAACAATGCATAAGTGTAAACGATATACAAAATGTATAAAGATTGGCGGACAGATGAACGGCTGAATAACTGGCCTTCTTTTTGATAGTTGTAAATGCGTGACTTAGGAAAAATACATATCTTATTTTGAATTTTATCCTTTTCTCCATCATAATGAAATATTAAACACAACCAAATTAGTGTAAAGATGCCGCTTCACGAGAAAACCAGACTCGATAAACAGTGCTCTTTATGGAAATGTTTTTTTTCTAAATTTTTAGAACACTACCTGTAAAAGAAAGTTGCCGTTCAATATATTTGTAAACATTAAAACCCGTAAAGACAGTCGCAAATATCAAAATTACAAATCAGTTGACCATTTATTTGATAGTCGCAAAGTTACATGACGTAACCAATTAGGATCGACGTTACTATAGTAGTGCGTTGTTACTTCAATTTTGAAACTTGAAACTTTCGTAAGTTAGATATTTACACATTTGGCAACAAGTAACTGTAATATTGGTCAGAAGAGTCTGGCAAAGAACTCAACATCACTGTTGATATGCTTTTCATGGAAACATTCGATATTTCTTACTGTTATTCTTCAAAATATACATGGATAATACATAATTATTTGACAGGCATGCAATGGTGAGTTCTCCATGTTCATTGTGTGACGTTCCTAAAATGTAAATTACTATTTTTTGGTATAATTCATCACAACTACATTGTTGTAGTAGTGATCTTGTTTTGCAAACCTTTTCAGAAATAATAAGCAGCAAACATGACAGTTCTGCCATTTGTGTACTGTACAACTACAGAGAAAAGTAAAACTATTCAAAATAAATGTTATCATCACCTTTTTCGTTAGAATAGGAAGTTGCGAAACAGAGAGCGGGGCACAGAGCGCAGGGTGTGGGGCATGGGGGACAGGAGCCGGTTCGGGTGTAGGTGAGGAGTATGAGTGTGTGTTGTGAAAGATAAGGGACAACTAATTTGATCCTGAAGACAACTGTCTATGAAAAGGCGGTCGTACAATGAAGGACTTTTTTTTTCCTATTTATTTTTGTTAAATGCAATACTGATTTCTAAATTATCTTTTTTGCGAAATTGTACACTTTGAAATAGAATATTTATTATATAATTCTAATTATAAAACAGAACTAGAACTGTCACTGAAGGTGATGAATACCCCCCCCCCCGAACATCCCACTGACACAGTATTTAAAATGTATGTAATGTTTGATGCTTTGACCTGCACATCTTAAGGCTTCTGTGAAGTATCATCAAATTCTGACCAGCGGGTTTGGAGATTAAAACCGCACAATATTTTACTATCTCAAGCCCCTGTGATCTTTGATCTAGTGATCCGAAACATGGGCCATGCACAACTAGGCATGTTGCTTATCACTTCTATGAAGTATCATTCAATTCTGACCAGGGGTTTTGGAGCGTCCACAAGATTTTACCGTCTTCAGCCCCTGTGAAAGTTAGGCTGGGACTTTAACATCATCTATAGAAGCACAAATGTAAAGATTCCTGGGTTCGAGAGAGACAACAGTTCGTAAGGCTAAGGTTAGGTGAGACAAGTCTTAGTGGGGGGCAGAGTGCTGGATCACTAAAAAAGGATAAAATATAGGGCGCTGGTACACGATGCAGATTTCTAGAGTAGAGTGGTGACTTTTCAGCTCGACTATTTAGAACACGAAGACGACTATTGGGGTCAGTTTTTCGTCGGCGTCGGCGTTTCACTTTTGGTAATAGTTTTGCATGAAAGGTACTGACATTAACTTCTAACTCAATTAAAGGGTTTACGGACAATGAACAATCAAGTTAAATCAATTTTTACTAAAGTTAATGCAAATTATAGTTCTTGTAGGACTCCGTTGAAGTTTAACTAAAAAGTGTTGCATGGAAGTTACTATCATGCACATATAACAGTAACCACTGATTGGATAACCTAATTTAATTTTTCCGACTATCAGACAATCAAGTTACATGTAGTTAACTCTCACTTAATTAAAATAATAACCATTCTTTGATTTAGTTCACTTTCTAAAGTTTCAAAATTTTCAAGACATCTAGCGGCCATTGTTCTCTATATGCAAAGAATGTTTAATTTTGTATAGTTCACATACACCTGATTTACATGTACTCAGGTGCATATACATGTACAGTATAACGGTGCAGTTATTCGTGTTTTCATAGTAGATAAATAATCGTTCAAGTCTACCCTATAGGTGGTTTGAAAATACAATGGCCACGAGCGCGTTTCCAATCCTGGATTAAAGATAAGAAATCGGTCATTGAAAGCTGGCTTGGACACTGTCCAAGGCTCAAGACCAAGCCGAGATTGTAGAAAAGAAATCCGTCAGTTGGCTTGAAACCTAGATTAAGCCTCAAGCCAGAGAAAAGAAATTGGCCATGAAAGTTGCGTCACATGATGTTTACGTTTGCTGGTATTTTGAAAACACCAAAACAGGTAAGACAGGTTTTTGTCAATACAATAATGGCCAATTTCTTTTCTCCCGCTGGTAAAAATTTGATGATTCTTCACAGAAGCCTTAAGATGTGCAGGTCCAATAATCAAAGCATCAAACATTACATACATTTTAAATACTGTGTCAGTGGGATGTTCGGGGGGTATTCATCACCTTCGGTGACAGTTCTAGGTTTGTTTTATAATTAGGATAATATAATAAATATTCTATTTCAAAGTTTACAATTTCGCAAAAACATTATGTAGAAAATGATAAATTGGTAAAGACTACTTTAAAATCAGTATTGCATTTAATAAAAATAAATAGGAAGAAAAAAAGTCTTTCATTGTACATACGCCTTTTCATAAACAGTTGTCTTCAGGATCAAATGATTTGTCCCTTGTCTTTCACAACACACACTCATACTCCTCACCTACACCCGCACCACCCCCTGCCCCCAATCCCCCACACCCTGCGCTTTGTGTCCCGCTCTCTGTTTCGCAACTTCCTATTCTTACGAAAACGGTGATGATAACATTTATTTTGAATAGTTACTTTTCTCTGTAGTTGTACAGTACACAAATGTCAGAACTGTCATGTTTGCTGCTTATTATTTCTGAAAAGGTTTGCAAAACAAGATCACTACTAGTTGTGATGAATTATACAAAAAAATAGTAATTTACATTTTTTAAGAACGTCACACAATGAACATGGAGAACTCATCCTTGCATGCCTGTCAAATAATTATGTATTATCCATGTATATTTTGAAGAATAACAGTAAGAAATATCGAATGTTTCCATGAAAGCATATCAACAGTGATGTTGAGTTCTTTGCCAGACTCTTCTGACCAATATTACAGTTGCCTGTTGCCAAATGTGTAAATATTTAACTTACGAAAGTTTCAAGTTTCAAAATTGAAGTAACAACGCACTACTATAGTAACGTCGATCCTAATTGGTTACGTCATGTAACTTTGCGACTATCAAATAAATGGTCAACTGATTTGTAATTTTGATATTTGCGACTGTCTTTACGGTTTTTAATGTTAACAAATATATTGAACGGCTACTTTCTTTTACAGGTAGTGTTCTAAAAATTTAGGAACAACATTTACATGAAGAGCACTTTTTATCGAGTCTGGTTTTCTCGTCAAGCGGCATCTTTACACTAAATTGGTGGTGTTTAATATTTCATTATGATGGTGAAAAGGATAAAATTTAAAAAAAGATATGTATTTTTCCTAAGTCACTCATTTACGCACCCCTCTCTGTTACGCTTACAACTTATCCAAAAGAAGGCCAGTTATTCAGCCGTTCGTCTGTCCGTCAATCCTTATATATCATTTACACTTAATATGCATTGTTATGTATGTAGTGAGTTGGTTTGGAAAGATAAAAAGATAAGTGATACATTTGTCTGTGTAGTCCTGAATAAATTAAAAATTATGGAAACAAATATAATATTTATGTGCGTTTATTTTTCGTAACAATGTTACATTAATAGAAAAATAAATCCCTGAGTTACGGGAAAATAACTTTTATGTACCTTTCCCCTATCTTTTCTCCACCACCTTTCATTTTCCTGCCTGCCTGCATCATTATACCTTCCTTATTCGCTCGTTCTTTCCATTTTCGTCCGTCCGCTCACTCACTTACACATTATACATTTTTTTCGTACTCTATAAATTCATTCATAATTTTTGATAATTTTATAGACTTTATATATTAATTAATATATATTCCGTCAGTCACTGCGGTTTTTTTAAATGAACGACTATCACAGTGCCGTTAATAGCATGTTTCACGTAATACCCGTGCAATTTTCCCCAAACTAGGATTGAAATCAGTACAAAAGAAACGGACAGTGGTTTAACCAAGACAGAGAAAAGAAATCCGCATTAGCTTGGATTCAATCCTGGATTGAAACTCGGCTTGTTCAATCTAGGTTTCAAACCAGGTTTCAAGCCACAGAAAAGAAATTGGCCATAAGTATTTGTTTTTTTACAAAGATATAAAAATAGTCATTGGCTTAGTGGTAACGGCAGTGAAATTGCATCTTTTTATGACAAGGTCGTTGGTTCGAATCCCAGAATGTTAGGGGTTTTTTTTTTGTTTTTTTTTATAAATCCCGTTTAAATTCTTTGATTATCAAGAGTTAGCACATTTCATGGAAATATTAACATCTATTCTAGTACAGACACAGCCGATGAATTCTGATGTAAATGTATATTGTTACTGGTTGAAATGTAAAATAAAGATAATAAATAAATGATATCACAAAAACATGATCTAAAAAAGAAAATAAAAAAATATAAATGAAGTGTCCAAAAAAAGAAGAAAATAAAAAAAGAGAATCATGAAAAATTAAATTCACCTGGATTCGAACCTGAACCGTCAAAACTATACGATCAAATTGTCTTCGCACTAATCAATTGACATGACGCCAATGGTGCTATAAACCCACTCCTTTGTTGATGTCGGATTATTTATAACAAAAGAATCCATTCAAACCTTTTGCACTTCGTGCATTTATTTGTCGTAGGTAAAGTCGAATTTTGATAGGTAATGAAGTCACTTGATTGACACCTGGCGTCTGGTCAATTGAGCTATTTAGGCAATTATTATTTTTCCACGATTTGTTAACTATTTATGTAAATACTCTCCATAACAAGTACTGAGATAACCGTTATACCTGATTTACCTGTCAAGTTGAACCTAATCCTATGACGCGCTATCAAGTTTCATAAAAGGACTATAATTGCAATCTTTATTGGATCTATGCCGCTTGAACTATTTTCTTGTATTGGTAGATTTTGTGTATGAATTAAATATGTTTAGAGTTCTAAAGTTATATCTTTTACCACATATTTTATCCAGTAATGTACGTCTTAAAAAGAATCTATCAAAAGTTAAAACCAAGTTATATGAATCTATATTTTAAGAGCTTTTTTCTATTGAATTTCGTTTAAAATCGTTAAAATCTTTTTTGACTGCCCAAGTACATCTTAGATCAAAACTGAATGAAAAAGAACCCACTTTGGTATGTGTACTTTCATTAATATCTGTAAATAACGGAAGTAACTCAGAAAAACTTATTTATGTGTTGGGATTTTACTCGTAGTGAGAAGAGGCAACTTTCGATTTCAAAAACAATTTAATTTACGTTTATACGATCAAAAGTAACTTTAAAATATAAGTACATGTTTTAACAATTAGATCTACTCTTTCGACTGATGAAAATACCTTCATCAGATTGAATAATGTACTATATAATGAACTTACGAACAGCCTTAATTAATATTCCCCTGGACTGTCTTCCGCCATGTTAGGGTGGACTTGTTTCTGACGGCTTTTTTTTCACCCAAGCGAAGGTAGCTACGCGGATTTTTGGTTCATTTTGGTAATACTTTGAAAATATGCTATGTATCTTTTTGTATCAAAACAATAATGATAATAGGTACGCTTGATTTTATTGTATGCCCGGCTACAAATGAGAAGCGCAGCCGTATCGTAATCTTCAGCCGGTAGGCTACCTGGTGAAACGGCTATGATAACATTGTTCCGAAACGAGTATACCCTTACTTCTGCGCATGTGTGTTATGTGTAGTACGTTGAGGGACGACACAGGAGACATCGATCAATTAACTAAACTTCGTGTTAGTTAGAATAGCATACCCTAAAACTGAGCCTCAAAACATATTATTATTCAAATAATCAAAGTTCCAGCTATATATAGTTCCGTAAAACCTTTATTGACGCCGCGAGGAATCGCGGCGTCAGTATTGAATAGGTTTCAATTTTGGACCATGGGGTTGCATAATCAAATAGGGAACAGCCAACATTATTATTGTAAATCTAAACTATGTTCTATATGTATGAAAAATGACTTTTATGAATCATTAAATTGTATTAAGTCATTAAAAAAATAATGAAGTACAAAATACTTACGTCTTCTTCCCTTATTACAAAACTTTGGACACATTTAATGACTATTTAATAACTTTTCCACAAACTCGCAGACTACGGTTTTTTATAGCTTTGTTTACGGACCTTACGACCCGATTCATCAAAGCTCAGAAAAAAAGATTCGGAAGATGTTTTGCTATCTTAAACCACTCAGATAATAGAATACATGGCGCCAAACGGAAAAATCAATGAAAACCCATTTTAATTACTACATATTAGACTATAATATTGAAACTGTAAAGAAAAACCGTTCACCCAACTATGCATACGGGGCCCTAACGGAATTCCATTCCATCATTTGTAAATAAAAACAATACTCAGCCAATGGAAGTTCTGTAAAATGTATACGTCACAGCATAATTAATCATGTGGATTTCATCTCTTTCCGCCATATTGCTAGAGTGTATACGCTTCGGGAATAGAAAGAAAGAATAATCCACATTACCAGCTACAGGGAGGGAGGGGCTGGTATATCTGTTTTACAAATAGTTATTTTTCACAGTATTTGGACCCGGTGTAAATTATATTTGCACAGGTTTTTTTGCCTCTGCTTCCTATAAACCGACCTGTAGCCAGTGAAATTGTGGGAGGAGCCATGGTTATAAATAGTTTTGTCTATCTAAAAATAGCCAGTGTAAAATTAGCATCCGAAAATAATTAATGGTGTGAAAAAGAGGTATTTAACAATATGGAAGTTACACAAGGATTTAGCATTATGCTAGTTACTAATAAAAAGTTTATTTTTATGAATCAGTTTCATAAACAAAAAAGTACACAGAGGTAATGATCATTTTATGTAGTAAAAGCTGTCGCTGATTTTATAGAGAAACCTGTCCAAGTCATGCTTTAAAACATGTACCGTCTTTGATGCTTTGCATCAAAATATTTACGTGCATTACACGTAAGTTTCATATTTTTTGGGCGGATAGCAATATATGATATTACAAATGCGCACTGTGCATTTATCTATATTATGTTATTATCAAAATGTACATTTATTTGTAAATGTACATATATCTATTTCATTGTTAAATCTGCTAGTTGTAGGTGATGCGCCATTTAAACTGGTTGTACACTTGATCACTTGATAAATAATTGCACAGCAGTCTCAGAGAACGATCTGAACACTCAATTTGTTAGGCTGATGTCCGTTCAACATGGTCAACATTTTAAAGTTATTAATCTTTTTTAATGCACTATCCGCCTATACTGTAACATTTAACGCAAGAGGAAGTAAAATATTAAATATTTTAGAGTGTTGAATAAGAAAGCGCTGTACTCAAATTTCAGAGTAAATATCAGATCTATACCATGTTCAGCAATTTGTCAAACTCATAATGCAAAAGCAAACGCATTGTCGAGCGATTTCAGAAATAGCTTATTTTGTATATGTGTACAATAGCTTACATAGAAGGCGGACAGCTATTAAATGTCAATCTGTAAATTTAATGGTTTGCCATCGAAGTGCAAATGGTGAGACTATAGCTTACCCAGTGAAGTTAACACATAAAGGGAAATCATCCACAGTAATGTAAACATGTAGTGTGTACGGAAAAGAACGGCTATTGGTTGTTAGTTGGTTCCATCACATTTTCAATATCGCAACGTTTAATTTATAACGGAAACACACCGAAAATTGGCTTACGTGCTGCATTGTTCAGTCAAGTGTGTCTGTATAACTCTAAGTGTCCCTTCCCTGGAAGGAACAATAAGGACGGCCTAGACTGGTCTGTAAATCAAACTGTCTTTAAACAGTCTTTAAACAGTCTTTAAACTGTCTTCAAACTGCGTTTTTGGTACGTGGCATTCCCTGTTTGATATTATTTTTGTTTTAATGCGACATCATTTCATCCTAAATTTCCAAGTTCGTTTTTTTTAAATACTGCCCTAGCTGAGTGGGTCTTACATAATTTTGTACATCTTTTATGTTTTAATCTTTAATATTTCCTCCAAATGTGAATCAAATTTAATGTTGCTAATAATATATTATTGCCTGCACAGGATTGATGTACACTTGTATACATTCAAAAACAATACTGTACAATCATGTTTAATAAAATATATTTCATATTCAGAATGAATAAATGAATATGATTAATTATATAAGTCAAATAAATAAATAAACTTTCCCTTAGCAAAAAGAACTGGAGTTATTTTTCAGTTTTTATCCAGTTATTTGAAATTCAGTAGATTTCCAGTTAAAAGCCAGTTAAAAATCTTTGACATTACCAAGAAATTACAAATGTGTGATAATGATGCCAATATGCAAAATTAATGAACCAGTTATTTTTCCAGTTTTCAGTCAAACTCCAGTTAAAATCCAGTCAAACTCCAGTTAAACACCAGTTAAATGAGCCGAAATATGTTAATAAGATAGCCAGTTAAATGACATCATAAAAAACTGACATAAAACTGGTTAATTAAAAACAGCAGTATAAATCCAGTAAAATGACATCATCAAAAACTGGAAAATAACTGGTTTACATTAGAATACATTTAAATGTCAGTAACGTGACATCATCAAAAACTGGAAAATAACTGGTGTGTGTAGTGGATGGACAATCAACACATGGGCTGTCCTTAATGAGATTAAGATTGTGTCTGTTCACACAGTAAAAACACCAAAACATTTTCATGCAATATGAATCAATTTATCAAATTTGATGAAAAGTTTGCTGTTGTAGCTACTGTGATTTGAATTTAACTCTTACCTTGATGAAGCAAATGATATTGTGTTTGTGACCAGTGCAGATCATGATCAGTGCTGTGATGATCATGATCTCCAATATTTGCTATTCAGACAGTAAAATGTCAGTGAACAAACGTTGGAACAACTGGTACTGTCCAAATTGTACAAGTCCATTTTAGAAATTTAGCTAGGTCAGGATTTTAATAATTATACTGATGATACTCTTCAACAGTTGCTACATCTGAGTCTTATATAGAACCAATTGCTGCATAATTCCTAATGTCAACCACTTTCTAGCATCAGATAGTGTATTTATCATAATTGTAAAAATTCTATGCATTTATCAAATGTACACAAAAGATACAAAAAAATGTACATGTGTTTGTATTGTACATTTTGCATATGCTTAACATACTGTCCTTTTCAGCACAAAAATTTGAAGCCACAAAAATATTCCTTTCACTAGAATTTCTTAAACATATTCAAATCACTGCTATCATGTCTTACAATTTGAATCAACCAGTAAAATTGTAACTTCCTGTAGATAAGTCCTGCTTCCTGTAATTGAGTCTGTTTTATTTGACCTGCCAGTGCCCTTTGTTTCTCTACAGTTATTTACCAGTTTTTTAAAAACTGGATTTTAACTGGACAAAAAAAACTGGTTTTCTCCAAGCCTTTCAAATGTTGGCAGAAAAAACTTGAAAATTACTGGGAATTTGACTGAAAACTGATGTTTAACTGCATTATAACTGGAAATATCACCAGTTCTTTTTGCTAAGGGTTCCTTCTCAACAAAACCAATATGCTATTCCTAAAGCAAGAGAAAACCCTATATTCATATATACAAATTGAAAACGTTTGCTCAAATGAGCCCAGTTCAAATATTGGAAACTGAGAGTCTTTTCTTTTTGTCCGTTGCAAACAAAACACCAAAGCCTTGACAAGCGTGGTAAAAAAAACAGCCAATGGGTGTAGGTAAGTTATACAGAAACATGAAGGAAATGAAAGCAGATGCTGGGATTGAATGTGAAAAAAATTACGCTAATAGAAAATTAATTGAATAAAACTGTATGCACAACTTAGTGCTGCAATGATATAATAGGATTATTAGTATAACGACGTCATTCAGCATCGGATTTCCAGCTCAATAGCTCGGTATACTTTCGACGCAAATCCGGCTTATGGACACATACAGTGTAAATATATTAGTAATCCACTTTTAAAACTTATTACATACCTTATGACACAAGTGTGTGTGAATTAACTAAATTATAAGGACATATAAAGTATACAATTGAAGAAAGCTCTTTTAGTCATTGCAATATGGGTTGGCTATCATCGGCAATAAACTTAATAAGCTTTAGACCGTATCTTTAGTTTCACTGTTTTTAAGTATGAACTACACCATTTAAAGTCTTCCACTGACATTAAAATCATCAGTCCTTCTGTTGTAGTTCGGTTCCAGAAACCAATGATGCAAAAAAACCAATCCAGCTTATTCATCAAAATATAGGGTGCAATTATTTGAACACCACTACAATACTGAGTGAAAGCTTTAACTCCAATTTCTACATAGTACATATTTCCCGTACATTTCTTCATTCACAGAACATCAAAACAATTTGTCAAAATGGCAGTTACTTTTGTTGATGATGATAAAATACAAATCGGGTTTAGGCATTAACTTAGTTAATAATTTTGAATCCATGCTATAGCAATTTACTGTAACCAGCAAAATGTACAACTTGATTTTCTTTTTTTACATTTTGACCGAGTCTTGGTACTGTGAATGCATGGTCGAAACCTGAAGCCGCAAAAAGGAGGAAAACTACCGATGCAGTTCGCTCGATTAAGATTTCACAGATGCAGAAAATAAAGACGAATTTTGATAAGGTCACCTGGATCGACTTTTGAATTTATGAACAAGACTGATCAAGTGTTACATCTACGATTAGGTGTGACAAAATGCAGACTATTTAATAAAACATTCAATGAGGCCTATATGTAATGAATTGAGGTTTCCTTTCGTTGTATGATAAGATAGATTGACTTCTTAAATACTTTCATCTGAAATTATCAAATATTTTAACTACTTTTGTACCGTTGGTAATGATGTTAATAAACATTCTAATTTCTCTGTCATAGGTATTCGAAGAAATGCTTGAATTCCAGAATGAGTTAGGTGTTTTTGCCAGAACGACATAAATGAAAGAAACCTTGTTTATTTTAGTGGTATATAGATTTGATCTCAAAAGGTAAACATACAAACATGAATGATTTTCCCGGGGCCCCAAGGAATGATACAATTACTTTATTATCATATTATAAGAAAGCGTGAATATAAATAACTAATAAAAGTATATTTTTGCTTGAGGTATTTACTCTCTAATATTGCAATACGTACAGAGCGGCGTATTGCAATTTATCGCGATATGCAATTTCTGTTAATACCAATCCTTAACACTGACGCAAGTCGAGGCACCATCCTGGCTGTCATTTACCAATGCCGGGACTTTGTATTGTTATTAAATCACGCAACCGTAACTACATTTTTTGTACTTGGCTGTCTTCAGCAAGCTTCGACGTATTATTATTTGGTAAATCACAGTTACCTTCTGGAGATTATCGAAATATTGTTTCAGATAGGCTAATCGATATTTGATATCTTTTCTGATGATCAAAGTTCTTGGGTATGGTGGTATTACATGGCATAAGTGTCACCAAAGAGGCACTAGAGAAGTTCAATTTTTTTTTTCTAGGGGTAGCATTTTAAATATACAATTATACGGGTGTATTGCCGTGCACTGGCAATAACAACCTGTATTGTACCGTATCTATCTGCCAAAACACAATGTTCCAGCAAATGCTTAAATACTTAATGGTCCTAATCAGCTATATTGTATCTCAAATGAATCCATTTTCAATGTGCATGGGTGCCATTTTATAATGGTCACGCCAAATTTCCCTTTGAAAGCAAATATTCAAAGTGACTCATTCACAGACTGCGGTCTGTACCGAAAGGTATGTCCATCCTCGCCGGATCCAAGATGTTTCAAGAGTACCAATTCTTAGATTCCGATAGTCGTATACAAACTTAACAACTTGTTGTTGTTATTGATTCACTGACACTCGAGAATTCTGCCGTTATTTTCACAAAACGTATCTTGATATATGTATTATTCCGTATAAGTTCTTCGTATTAACACATCGGACGTATTGTCATTGTCTGTCATTGCCATATGTTTATATTAAACAGTTAATATTATTATTAACTTATATATTTACTTCATATGTTTATGCTACTATGTGATATATGTTCAATCGTTTAAAGTACATACTTTTTTCATGCTCAATTAGTGTGATATAATAGTAAATGTTTGATCTCATAACAGGTTTCTATACTTGTAATATTGCTTCCATGTATTGTTTGTATGTTATATCTGTTATTGTTAAATAGTCGGTCAATTATGGAACGCCAAATCTACATACATGTATACTCAAATGTTTGAAGAGGTCTTCAAGTATTTGGAGAGCTTTTCAAATAATTTTAGAGTTTTCAATTTCAATTAGAGATATCTCCAAATAATTATAGCGCAATAATTGTAATAGAGAGGTCTTGAAATATTTGGAGAGCTCTCTAAGTCAATTTTTGTATCAAAAATTGATTTAAAGCGTGCAATTAATGAATTGTAGACCTCTCCAATTCAATTTCAGATATAAAAAATGAAGGTGTAATTCAGCTGTTTTAAGAGCTCTGCAATTGTATTGAAGAGGTCTCTAATTGATTTGAAGACATCTCCAATTGTTTTATAGCTCGCTACAAATTAATTTATAGAGGTCTTGAATTCAATTAGAGACCTCTCTAAATCTAACTATTTCGACTTCGAAGGCAAACCGAATTTATAGGCTGATATTTTATAGTTGTTAACCTTCTACAGAGGTGTGACAGTTATAAATTATCAGATCTGTGAAAGGGGTCTCACTGAAACGCCAAATTTATTAGGCTAGATAAACTGTACATACTCATTCTAGCATCAGTAGCACTTTTTCGGTTGTTTAACTTTTAAGATTTTGGACATTGTGCACTTACTGTTGCCTGTATCAATACTGTTCCTCGTGGTGAAGATGTCATGTTTCAATTCCAGTTTCTGTTGCATTATTTTCACTTTCTCCAGACCACAGGAAGCATAAGACTTTGAAGCTTTACATTTATTTGACAAGCTTCTCTCTGTCAGACAATTTGATCATGTTCTTTCCTGTTATAATAGTGTTGCTTTCTGTACATTCATCACTCCAATGAACTTTTCACAATGCTTACATTTTTAAATGTTCTTTTCTTTGGTGTCTTGCTAATGTACTTACTACTGGCGAAGCACCTGAAACATTGTTATTTCCAAAGTCCATTGTATTATCGGCAATTTTGATTACTAGAAGTAATTGTATACATATTTTATACATATTTTCTTACCATAGGACTATTGCGCTAAGCACAGGGCTGTGGAACCTATATTAGACCTTCAGCGAAACTTGTAAGCGAGATTACGTCAAAAGTATATAAGCATTTGACAGTTTAGCAAGTTGTGACATTCGTGTACACATTGGTGCCAAAGTGTACAGTATACTTGTTCATTGAGCTCATGCTAATGTTTTTGTTAAGTTAGCGCAAAATTTTGAATCTATAAATCTTTTTTGCCAATATTTCTGAGGAATTTTGACATTCTAAGTTAATTGTTATTATACAAAGTTAGACTGGCTTTACCAAAGTACAGGGTAAAAATAGAAATATTAAAAGTTTGTTATGACTGTGTTTATAAACAGGTTAACATGGACAATTTCTAATGTGACAACTGAAGTACATGCACAGTTCTACTAATAGTATCATGTTGACATTTATCTTAGAAGTTTCATAAATTCCCTTAAAGTATATGTATGCTACTGGAATTAACTGGGAAGTGGCTCCATACAATTCAAAGACATAATACAATTTTTTTATTTATTCCTTTTTTTTGCTGCATCTCGTATATTACATATTATATTTTCAAAACTTTGAATGGTTTCAACAGGTTGTTCCGTTTTATAATCAACATAACATATATTAGAAACAAGAGGGACAAGATGGCCCTATATCGCTCACCTGTAAATCAATTGCCAATAATAAAAGGGGTCATGACTTTAACCTAATTCATAGAGGTCCACTAAATAAGCCTATGCGAAATCAAGTGACCCTGCCCCCTCCTGGGAAGGGTTAATTTTCACCGGGGTTCATGATTTGAACAAACTTGGTAGAGGTCCACTAGACAATGCTACATGCCAAATATCTCAGCTATAGGCCCTGTGGTTTCAGAGAAGAAGTTTTTCCTATATATGAGTGACCCCCGGGCAGAGTCAATTTTAATCCGGGGGTCATAATTTGAACAATCGTGGTAGAGGTCCACTAGACGATGCTACATGCGAAATATCTAAGCTTTAGGCCTTGTGGTTTCAGAGAAGATTTTTAAAGTTTTTCCTATATAAGACTATGTAAAACTAAGTGACCACCCGCATGGGGTCAATTTTGACCCGAGGCTCATAATTTGAACAATATTGGTAGAGGTTTACTAGACAATGCCACATGCCAAATATCTAAGCTCTAGGCCTTGTGGTTTCAAAGAAGATTTTTAAAGTTTTTTCCTATTTTTTTGCCATAGCAACCAGAGTTCTGCATGGAATGGAATTCTTTGAACAATTTCGGTAAGGAACATCCCTGCATTAGTTTTATCAACATTGGCCCAGTAGTTTCAGAGGAGATGTCGTTTGAACCAAAATGTTGACTGACGACTAGAAAATATAAATATGTTAAGGTAGCCCCTGTCAAAAGCTAAAACATTCATCAAAAGCGTTTGCCTTTAGATTTTAGTGTGCCTAGAAAGTAACTATGTAAACATATACATTTTTGGAAAAGTCTTTTTAATCTCTGAATGAATAAAGTAAAGGATATGACTGTTCTCATGATAACACAAGAGGGCCAAGATGACCCTATATCACTCAACTGGCTACCATTGGCTTTAATAGAAGAAAATCAATAGCAGAAAGCGTCACTTTTGACCTTGGGCTCATGATTTTCCTCTATATAAGCTTATGTTAAATTAAGAGACCCCCAGGCAGGGTCAACTTTGACCCGGGAATCATGATTTGAACAATCTTGGTAGAGGGTCACCAGGATATGCTACATGCCGAATATCTAAGCTCTAGGCCTTGTGGTTTCAGAGAAGATTCTTTTTTTCAAATCCTAAATATGTCTTTTTAAAAACAAGTGACTCCCGTGTTGGGTCAATTTTGACTGAGGGGTCATAATTTAAACAATCGTGGTAGAGTTCCATTTGGTTATGCCACATGCTTAAAATCTAAGCTAGTTGCCTTGTGGTTTCAGAGAAGAAGATTTTTAAAGTTTTTCCTGTATAAGCCTATAGTAAAAACAAATGACTTACCCCCCCACCCCCCCCCCCCCCAGGACAGAGTCAATTTTGACCCGGGGGTCATAATTTGAACAATCTTGGTAGAGGTCCACTAGGTGATGCCACATATCTAAGCTCTAGGCTTTCCAGTTCTTGAGAAGAAGGTTTTTAAAGTTCTTCCTTTATGTTGCCATAGCAACCAGAATTCTGCATGGAATGGAATTATTTGAACAATTATGAAAGGGCTTCATGCAAGGAACATCTCTGCCAAGTTATATCATCATTGGCCAATTGGTTTAAGAGGAGATGTCGTTTGAAGGAAAATGTTAACGGACTTACGATGTATGCCGTACAACAGACCGGGTGAGCTAAAAAATGATGGCTAACTGAAACTCACCGAACACGATTTGAGTTTGATAAAACCTTTCTTAAAATGTAAACCAGGGTAAGTTCTAGTACTGTCTACACACTATAAAAAGACGAAAATGTTTGAAACTTGCTGATTCAAATTCTTGCTTTTGGCAGGTGCTTAGTATTATTTAGAATATGAATAAACAAATGATATAATCAATTAAGTATAATAATGCCTCATTAAGCACACAAATTCAAGAAAATGTTGGTTGTGTTCAGTTACATCCTAGCTAACAATTATATACAGTTTTTAAATGAATTATTTGAATAAAGTCATTTTAATATATCCCGTTTAAAGCTACCTGCTCTCAGTTGCCGTTGAATTTATTTTTTTTTCAAAAATGACATACTACATGTAATACATAAATATAAATCTAAAGGCTAGAATCAACAACAGATGTCAAATCTAGGTAGGAATTTGCAAAAAAAAATGAATGAAAAAGCTGGTTGGTTTTACGGCACTGCTACACTATATGTTTATATTGGTAGTGTATTATTTCAAATCTACATATAAACTTTACAGGAATTTATACTGGAACCTTTTTATATGTTCTAAAATATGTTATTTTCATAGTTTGAATTTTTTTTTTACCAAAATCCGAGAGCGAGCAGCTTTACAACGAACAGATTATTTTCTCCAAACATTAACAATGAGCTAAATGTATGTAAAATGATAAATAAACAAGTTTTTCAGTAGGAACATATGTCGAGAAATATCTCATTTACGCACAATACCCAAAAATAGGAGCAGTTTATAATAAATTGCTATCCACAAACAAATAATGAAAAAAATGTCTATGAAGGTTTAACAGATCTACAACAGTTATGATTATGCTAATTTTAGCAATGTTTGCTGGAAGTTTTAGCACTTACAGAATCTTTAAAATTTCAATTAATATTTGAATAAAAAGTATTTTGATGTTAGTTAAATGGATCCTAGATTTACGGTATGCCTCTGTAAGCCTCACATTGTATTCTTCAAAGGTTAACTGTTCTTGTAAATTATCAGAATCTGTTTTCTATTATATCTATCACACAACTAATAATTATCTAAATAAACTATAAATATTTAACCTGTTTATAAAACACAAATGATCTTAAATGCAAAATCAGTAATCTGAAAGTTTTTAGCAATGTTAAAGTCACAGAGACCTTGATTTTGTCCCAAAAACAGTAATTGCCATCCACAGGTTGCAGGCAACCTCATGAGCAAATTTCATGAAGTCAAGTGAAGTTTGTGACCTGTAAAATGGAAAAGTTTATGGACAGACAGACAAACTACCACTTTGTCAAGTATAGTTATCAATATTACACAAAGTCTCAATTAATTGTTCTTGAGCAAGAGTTGGAAAACAAGTCTATATATAAACAGTATTATTTCACAATGATACAATGACCTAAAATCATGAGGGGTCATACATCATGTGAACAACAATCATGTGAACTATAATCAGTTAGTGCCAAATGGTTCTTGAGCAACTAAGCATTTTTGAACATTTTCAACAAAAAGGTCACTGTGACTTTCATCTGAGTTCACTCAAACAAGGCAGCCTGACATCAGCAAATACTAAGTTGTATTTGCAATATGAAGAAAGAGCTCCTTGATGGTCCTATACTGCTTACCTGAGTGACAATGCTCAGGGGAGCTAAAAACAAAGTTGGGAGAATTATTTTCTGAGCACAATGAAACACATATGCTCCATAAAATGTAGACTAGATTTCAAAAACATTTCATTTACATTGTACATAAAATTATTTTCTTCTAACATCTCATGAAACATGTGGAAAAGTGGTCAAGAGTGTAGCATAATATAATACAATTATAATGTATCCACAAAAGAAGTTATAACTACTAAAATATTTGCAAAAATGTTTAAAAGAATCATACAGAAATCATACGACTCTCTTAATCACATTTACAGTAACCAGGAAGCTGTAAGACTCGAATAGTTAAACATTCCCTTCTTAATAATGAATGTAGAAAAAAAATCCTTTTGTTATTTCTTTCACTTATTATATAATAAGCATATTTTTCAAGCCTTTTTGATGAGAAATTTATTCAAACACATATACATGTTTATTATTAAACTTTGATAACAAATCATATAACATTGAATGTCCTAGTACTATACAGTGTTATAACTTCATTTCTGTATTTTGAGTGTCTCTTAGCTTTAAGAATAGCAACTTATCAAGCATCATAAATACAAGTGCTCAACCATCACTAGAGTTTAAATCTCCTAAATGTCAGTCAAAACTTGAAAGTTTTGTCCAAAAAAGGCAAGACTAGCAACTGTCTTAGCAGATTCCATGGACATGGGAGCATGTATAAAGATATACAATGACAAGACTTTTCACCCACTAGACATTTCACCCCCTGTCATTTCACCTCCCATTGTAATCAAGTATGTACTATTGTTTGATTTGCTTAATAGGATTGATCAGTAGACATATAACATCTTCTTTATAGAAGCTTAAGTTTCATAGAAAAGTAGAAATATGAAAATAGTAAAGAAAAATGTAATGAATTAAATGGAAATATTTAAATAATAGAGAAAATATATAATATTTGTGAAATTACAAATAATGTCTTGAGCTTAAACAAAGGTTTAAGTGTCCTCCTGAGAGATAGGATGCTAGGAACTGGTGAGTGACATAACAAATAGGCCTGGTATCTACATCACATACGTTATCACTTCTGCTTAATTAATAACAAGAGTTGTCTGATAACATCACGCTCGATTATTCTCAGTGCTAGCCAATAAAACAAAACTTTTATCAATAAGTAACAAAACAAAATTTGGTTGACTCTTTAAGTATAAACTAGAAAACTGCAATCATAAAAAAGTCAAAAGCGTTCTATGGTAACTTAATTGTTTGAACATTATTACTAAATTTCAAATAAGTCCCATGAATGGTTACTGAAGTATGTGCATCAGGTAGGCAAAGCTTTAACCAAAGTTTCTTAGTTCAACAAGGGCCTTTGTTTGTAGTAAATTCAGTCAGGAGTTATCTAACATAATACCCCTAAACACTATCCACAAGTTTCAAATAATAACTCTCATAATTGGTTACTGAAGTATGTGCATGAGAGTACCTTGCATGTAAAACTTTAACCAAATGTTCTAAGTCAAACAAGGGGCATAATTTGATTAAAGAATTCATACAAAAGTTATCTAACTTGACAGTCTGACACCCCTGAAGATATTAGTCAAGTTTCAAATCAATATCTTAAGTGGTAACTGACTCACAGGGATATGTGCATGGTAGTATTTTGCAAGCAAAACTTTATCCAAAGTTTAGAAGTTCAACAAGGGCCATAATTTGTAGTAAATTCAGTCAGATTTTATTTAACTTAATACATTGAACACGTTAAGTTTCAAATAACTCCCAAAAGTGGACACTGAAGCATGTGCATGTTAAGCCTCCTCCAAATTCTTAGTAATTTTAATTTTTTGGTAAAATCATATTATTCTTTGTCACAGCAGCTTTTTTCTTTGTGTGAGAGCTAAAAATAAAGGCGAAAAATATTTACCTGAGCCAGGTTTTGAACTCGGATCTTTGCGCTTACAAAAAATTTACGCGGCTTAACCTACTACGCTACGGAGTCAGTGATTCGATGCGAGTTAAAAATATTGATTCCAAAGGCCCACCCGTTAGTCACGGGTGATTATTCTACAATAAAAGTAGCAAACAAAACATTTTATTGTTTCTTTTGTTGAAAACTTGTCTCGTTATCATAATACAATGCCCCTGATCAGTAATGACAATTGTTTTCTTGAATTGAAAATTTTCTTTTTTGGCGAACTTCCATCTTAATGCAGTACCTGGCATGCAAAGCTTTAACCAAATGATCCAAATCAAACAAGGGGCATTAATTGAATCAAATTCATACAAGAGTTATCTAACTTGACAGTCTGCCAACCATGAAGATATTATTGAAGTTTTAAATCAATATCATAAGTGGTTATTGAGATATGTGCATGATAGTACCTCGAATGCAAAACTTGAACCAAATTTTGTACAAGAGTTATCTTACTTGACAGTCGGACACTATGAACAAGTACAGCAAGTTTCAAAAGCATGTCTTAATTATAGAAGAAGATATAGCACTTTATAAAAGTAAATTTTTAACAAACGCAGACACGACCCCTAGGCGACTGTATTATTATAATTTAGTCTCCTTATTCTTTGAAAAGTCGAGCTAACAAAATGAAAATAAAATCAATTACAGTTATGTAACTACATTGCTTGAAGCCCCAGAATGATGCCAAAATAACTAATAAAAGATGTGTAAAAATGATCAAATAAATGTTTGAGTGTAAGAGATCTCAGTATGTTTTTTTCTAGTTTTACTAGTCAGTGGAATGATGCTTTATAAAGCAGTTTAAAGCAAAATATATTTTTTTCTTATTGAATGTAATTCACGAATCAGATGTAATATATGAATTGCGTTAATTTCAGCTGCCTGTAAATTACGACATTCTAAAAAATCAATGACAGAGATCATTAAAAAAGTGTGACTCTATTAAGCTACCTTTATAATATTTGAAATGACATGTTGAATATTAGATTTGTTTTAAACAAATTTATGATTGCATGAATATTGCTCACCTTTTCAGACAAATTTGATATTTGTTTTGAACAAATCACTTTGACTTACAAGGTCAGTGGCATGTTAGTTCTGTGTGATTTATGATAAACTATTAACATATGAAAAGGGATGTTACACTAGTGACTACTTTGCAGACAAACACACTACCTGTTCAAAGTAAATGAATATTATCGAATGATATAGCACTATTTTTTATGAATTTATATCTGTACAGGTTTATTTAACATGCTTAGCATGTTTCAATGAAAAATTCTACAGTACATGTACACATATTTCATATATTCTACATGACTTGTAAACTCTTTTACAATTTGGTTAAAGCAAACAAAACTAATACTGTAACATATTGACAATACATCTATAAATGTTTCAAAGAAGCATGGACACAAAAACATTTTTTAAGAAGCAAATAAAATTGTACTTTACCTTGTGTAAACAATGTATCTGAAAATTAGAGTGTATTGAAACCAGATTTGATCGATTGTACAACACAATCCTACAAACTTGAACAGATTACTCCTGCACTTTAAATCAGTATAAAATCCCTTTCCTCTGCATGACCCTGTTATCTCTCATATCAAAAGGTTTTTGTCCATTAGTAAGGCTTCAAGCAGGCAGGTTTCAATAAGGTAAATGTAATTTATTAAAAGTACACTTATTTCACATAATTATGCTCAGTTACAATCAATGTTACAGTTGTTAATTATTTTGATTTGCAACATACAAAAAATGTAGTATATTGCAATTACAATAGCACTGAGTAAAATGTCAGCAAAACTAAAAACACTACAGCTGGTCACTTCAGCACCGGTTACAACACAAACATCAACATACTATAATTGTATATACAGAATGTAATTGATAGGACAACAATTAATCTATCTCAAAAGTCAACACAGGCACGACTATACCTACATGTATATATTTCCATTATTATACGATATATACCGTAGCAATTGTTATTTCCTTTAACCTACACTTGTGTGGTGTAAATATTTAGCCAGCAACGTAGTATTTGATGGGTTCAGATAGGCAAAATGTTGCCAAATTCTTTGTCAAACGAGAGTCCTCCTGTGTCAACTTTCCACTGGCTTAGCATGCTGTCTTTCATGTCTAAGCACAGTTAAAATGTTTAGATGTTACTCCGATGCATTAAGCTTTAAAAGTCACAGATGCATCTTCGGCATATCACAGTTATCAGAGTACAGAAGTGCAGCCACAAAACAACTTAGGACCAATTTTCACACCACATTTAGATAATAATAACAAGTTAAATATCAAACTTGTATAACGAACATTATATGTCATTTAGTTTAAACATTATTTCATTCATATATTAATTGTATTATTAACATGTAGAAGAGTATCATGTACAAACATATAGCATGCTTAGGTTAAATACTTTGACATCGAATGAGTAATAAATTGTAAATACATTGTAAAATGTAACTGAAACTGAATAGGCAAAAAAATAAGTAATTGTGTCACAGGTAAAGCAACAGATCACAGGTCATGCTTGAACTAAAGACCAAACTATTAAACTGGGTAATGTTTAAGATACAATTCCCCAGTTATAATACAGTTTCAAGCAAACTGCATAGGCTGAGATAGCAACATTAGGGGGAATACTGTACTGTGCATTATACCATGTATGTACATGCACATGTATTTCACCAATACACATCACACGTTTTCACCCTAAGAAAGATACCTAGCAGGATTTTACTCGGCAACACCTGTCCAGTCAGAAGGCACAATGGAACTTTGTGACATGTCCGATTATCAATATTCTGTCCCTCGTATGTATGCTTATTTCTACAGAACTGGATACGACACTGCAATAACAATTGGCTATATATGTACTAGTAATGACCTGCTTGCCTGACAACAATTACACTTTAAAGGCAACCTAGTTCAGAGATACTGTTTATAATGATATCCCAGAATCACTGGATGTGTCCTTTCTTGGAACTCTGACTTTTGTGATGGTGAAAACAACTCAGTGACACTTTGAATTATTGAGACGCTTTCCAATCACAAAACAAATGTCAATCTTACAGCAAATTAGCCAATAATACATCACAACTTATAAAACATGTCAATCACACAGTTAGTTGACCTGTTAACCGAGTCTTTAAACATAATACTCTTGCCCAGAAAAGACAGTTTATAATACCTCATTCCATTTACTTAGAATTACCTATAATGTGGTAATAAAGTGCAAATGTTTGATCGAAGAATCCAGGTACATTTATCATTCGTATGTCAATGGTTTCACTGTCTGTTCATAAATTGTAATGCCTTGGGTCCTCCTTAAACCTGCATAAGAAAATTGTCAAGATCTATCAATGGCATTATATGCCTTGATATTAGCCACTTATACTAGCTACCTCCTTGATGACCTTGAAACATTACAACCTTTGATCTCTAATACCTCTGGAAGTTGTCAACAGTTTACGTAGGCATCATGGAACTATGCATTATCCAGCCACTGTGTACTTGTTGTTCGTGACATATATGTCATGCATACTGCATTTCTGTGGTGCAAACACTGTTTTCTCCTATCACTTTTTTGCTTACTGTTTGTTTTCTTGTTATGACAACACACAGACGGCTCCTCTATTTCATGCTTGACCTCACCATCATGACTTGCAGGATTCATTCTGAAGTGTGTAATTTCACTGATGCTGTGCTACTCTCAAATCTTAAGGCGCAACACTTGTTTGTAGCATTAAATTTTAATTTCTCTAGAACTTTATATATAAACTCGATTTTTTAAGGAAGAAGTTTAAAGTGTTCTCTTTTAATCAAATGTTACATTTCCATCGTCTGATATCTGTGACTCTAAACGAGTGTCTTGTTCTATATCAGGCTCTTTCAAACTATCCAATGATGTCACGTTACTAACTGCTCCAGACTGCAAGTTAGAATTATCTGTGGTTACTTCCCTTGAGCTCATCGTGCTCAGACTGGCAGGTACATAAGTCACACCTGTTGTGTTTGGAACATCTGTTGACATAGCTTCATTAGTGGTGAAGCTTCTTGGTGAGACATTCGCAACACCCTCGTGTCTAACATTCGGGTCTTCAGGCTGATCTGCGGACTGATCTCCAATACTTGAATCCACTGATCCAAGCTGGCTTAGCAAAGGAATATTACCTGTAGATTCTCCTTGTTCAACAGATGCTGGCTGAGTGTTGCCATTTCCTTCTATATGTATGTTGCCTTGTATTATTGAACCACTACCCATCTGATCTCCATTATCACCAGGTAAGACTGGAGTGATTCCTCGTACATCATTATTACTCTCTCTGTTTTGACTATTCAATGGTATGAAGCTAGTTCTGTCTAAAGCGTCTCGGTCATTGTCAAACTGACGGACGCGATCACTTCTCAGCATCTGTGCATCTTGTTCTGGGTTTGGCTGTGACTGTTTACCCATAGGGTCTCCATGTGCCGCAACTGCTGTGGTCCCTTTTCCAGATTCATCTTCAATAGACGGCAAAACGTTGTCAGCGTTACTTTCCAGTGACAAATCACTAAATCGTGTTGTTGAATGAAATTCACTCTGCCTTGATTGTTCTGATGATGGCTGTATACTCAGGGTATTGTGCTCTTCAGGACCTGAAATATCATTACATCAAATGATACTTTGACAATGACAACAAGTCTCCCCTCTTCCATAATGTGAATTGTGCTGTAACAAGACTGCCAAACTGTCACAAAATACGTTTGTCATGTCTTGAGTAAATATTTAGCAAATAAAGGGCAATAACATGGAGTGACTTGGTCGATATAACCGGTTATCAAACTTGGCCAAGATATTAGACCAATAAGCATTCACAGCAAGTTAAGTGAAGATTAGTTCAATTTTGTCCTATTTTACCAATTAAAGGTCAATAACTCTGGAGTGACATAGGCGATTTGGCTGGTTATAGAAGTTGACCGAGATATTCGGCCAATAAACATTCACAATAAGTTAAATGAAGACTCTTACAGAATTGTACAAGTTAGAGACCAATTTTACCAATTAAAGGGCAATAACTCCAGAGTGATATCATACCCATAACATTTTTGACTAAGTTTGGTGAAGATCGGACCAAATCTGTTTGACTTGAAGAGCAGTCAATGTTTTTGGACACTGCCCGCTGCCGCGAGTGTTCCCATATGTCCCGTCTATGCAAGGGCGTATAAAGAGGAAAACATTCTGCTAAACATACTGAAACTTTGAATGTCATGTATTCTAGTTAGCTACACAGCTATAAGTTGAAATATTTTAGTTCTTTTGATGTTGCTATTAAATGAAGGAATTTTTAACTTTTCAATAGGTAATTCAAAGTGAACACTAGTGGAGTAAACTGTCAGCAACTTAATACTGTCCAGACTTTACATGGTTCATACAGAAGTTCCGAGACAAAATTCAAGTACTTTTCAAGGACTTTTCAACGACTTTTTCTAATTTTCAAGGACTAAAATGATGCGCAAAATCTGACTTTATGTCGGGATATATAGTCAAATGTCACCTTAAATCATATTTGGAATACAATGTAATATGTATCTTTGTTATTCAAATTAATATCAAGCAAAATACATGTTGATAATCTCAATATTTACTTCTTATTCAAATCCGGATTTTTGTCACAAGGAACGCCTGTATTGACTCATTGGAACGTTAATTTGTCTGATTTTGTTTATAAATGCTTTTCTTCTCGTTGACGACTCTTCAAGTTTCAACGCACTTTCGCCCATAATGCGCTGTGTCTATAAGTTAATCCAACACAACGCAAGTACATTTGTGTTTGTTCCCATAAAAATCCTTTTTCCATGCGTATAACTATCATTCATGAGCAATGTTGATGAGAAAATGCACTTATTTTGCTTAATTTCACAAATTTTCTGCGACCATGACTTTTGGTAAAGGGAAATCCACCCGGAAGCAAGCGTGTCTAAATTCCCGAATCCGCACGAGTTGATACATCACATGCGAGTAGGTTCGATAGACTCATACAGAAAAAAATAAGACTGTTTTTTTGTCATTTTAAGGCATGCTACAATTATTTTGGAGGTTTTTTACCGCGGAACATACCAATTCAATGACTTTTTAAAGAAATTCACTAGTTTTTTTTCAAATTCAAGTACTTTTCAAGGACTTTTTCTCAGCACAGAATTCAAGTACTTTTCAAGGACTTGGCATCAAATTCAAGTACTTTTCAAGGCCTGTGCGAACCATGCAAAGTTTATAAAAGTACAATACAAATTTTGGCCCAATACATGCAGTTTTTGATTATTTTTTTTAATTTTGTCATTCATAAGGCTAATGGCAACTTACTGGCATTTCATTATTTAAGGGGAAGCAATTAACTAATTAAAGAGGGAAGTCGGTGAAAATAGATTTCTGAAAAACAATCTAAAAGTAAGAAATTTGCAATATTATACAATGTACAGCATTGTCTCACCTGGGCCATCTGTCTGTGGTAATGATATATTCAATGTTTTCTCCTGGTCAACTTTTGCCTCTTGATTTCTGTTTAAATTGTTCTCATTTTGGACAGGTTGTCTTCCCTCTATAACTAAAATAGAACAGAAATGTAGTTAAATGTTATATAATGGTAGATTCTATCTAGATAATCTCACCTTGAGTTTATCAAGAAACAGTTTCACTGTTTTTTCCTCACTAGAAATATTTAAAGTCCCATTAGCACTCCACATATTCATAAATAGATATTCTAACACAAGCGGCTGCTTTTCCTATATAAACATATAGGAAAAAGCCTGTATTTTATTTTACGATAAAATACAGCACGTTTTTCCAAGGACAATGTGCGATAAATGACGTAACCTCGTGACATATGTGGACAAGCGCGTCCAATCGTATTTCACGTTTTAAGGTAACAATGAAGTACTACTACGCGTTAAATAAAGTTTGGGATAGTTTTCAAAGAAAACCACGTGTAAGAACCGAAATAATAAATTGTTCCCTATATTTTATTGTTGAATAAAATACAACCAGTCGTTTGGATGCGAAAAATTAAATCACTTGTGCTACGCACTCGTAATTTAATTACTACGCATCCAAAACTCCTGACTATATTTCATTCAACAATAAAATACAGGGAGACATTTATTATTTCTTAAATAAATTAACAGATAAAATAACGATAGAATTGTGTTCTATTTAGTGTAAAATGATGTCCATGTATACATTTCCATCATATCTCTGTCACTTCTTCATGAAAACTAGAGCTATCACTAAATGTGATTAATACCCCCGAAAGACTACTTTATAAACTGAGGAAAGTCGTAGTAACAGAATACCTTGCAAAAAAAACTAACATCGAGATATTGTTCTTGGCAATAACTCTGTAATTAGTCAAGATAGAGTTATGGTTATTGTACACTGCACTTCCTCTCATTGTGCTGGACCATTGTATGAAATTGTATTGCATTCCAAACAGTAGTTTTCAAGTTATGCTTTGCGACAAGGAAAAGTAAAAATGGGAAATAACTCTGTAATGAGTCAAGATAGAGTTATGGTTCCTGTGCACTGCATTGCCTCTCAACGTACTTGACCATTGTATGAAGTTAATTGAATTCCAACCAGTAGTTTTCAAGTTATGCTCCGGACAAGGAAAAGTAACAAAGGGCAATAACTCTGTAATGAGTCAGGAAAGAGTTATTGTTCCTGTGCACTGCACTTCCTCTCAATGTACTTGACCATTGTATGAAGTTGTATTGAATTCCAACCAGAAGTTTTCAAGTTATGCTCCGGATAAGGAAAAGTAACAAAGGGCAATAACTCTGTAAATACTCAAGATAGAGTTATGGTTCTTGTGCACTGCACTTCCTCTCATGGTGCTTGACCATTGTATGAAGTTGTATTGAATTCCAACCAGTAGTCCGGACAAGGAAAAGTTACAAAGGGCAGTAACTCTGTAATTACTCAAGATAGAGTTATGGTTCTTGTGCACTGCACTTTCTCTCATGGTGCTTGACCATTGTATGAAGTTGTATTGAATTCCAACCAGTAGTTTTCAAGTAATGCTCCGGACAAGGAAAAGTAACAAAGGGCAATAACTCTGTAATGAGTCAAGATAGAGTTATGGTTCTTGTGCACTGCACTTCCTCTCAATGTGCTTGACCATTGTATGAAGTTGTATTGAATTCCATCTAGTAGTTTTCAAGTTATGCTCCGGACAAGGAAAATGCTACAGACTGCCTGAGCGACCGATCGACCGCCCGACCGACCAACCACCGGGTGACTCCTATATACCCCTCCAAACTTCGTTTCGGGGGTATAATTACTGTAAGACAACAGTTCTTATTTCTTGCAATAATTATAATAAAAAATTCTGCGCTCTATTTATAGCAAGTATTTAAAAATCAGCTGTAGAAATGTTTTTTTAAAACAACTGTTTCCAATTTCTCTGGAAAAATATCTTTCTTGATAATATATTAAGAGCTTCAAGTTCTGTTATATCCAAAGTGCTAATGGGACTTTGATACATCAGGGCGGTAACAGGGCTGCATTTAAAGTGCTGGTGAATGCAGACATTGTCATACACAATTCTATGCATCGTGTCAGAAGAAACTATATAAACGTCGCCATCTACACATTATGATATTGTCATACACAATTCTATGCATTATATCAGAAGAAAATATGCAAATGTCGTCTTCTACACATATTGATAATTTTGGTGAAACTTCAGTTCAATCAGAATTTCAGTTCATGAACACAAATATTTGTCTATCTTAATCTTTCACTGAAAAAAAAGCTATTATTCAAATACGATTAAAAGTTAAAAACTAAACACAACTGTTAATTCTAACTGTTATGCCCTATTATCAGTGTGACATTCTCATCATCAATTTCATAGGAAATATTTCAATTATAGTACCTGGTGTACAATTATGCTGATCTTCTACATTCAATGTAAAACTGTTCCTGTACGGTTAGTATATGTACTCATATCGTATACCTGTCATAAATACTTAATCCTGACTGGCCGATAGCACTCACGTGCCGGGTCTGCAAAAGCATGTGTAGACCTGGAAAATGATGTGTAGACCAGCACAGATTTCAAGACGTCATTTCTGTTATATTTTCGCATAATTTTCACTACTTTTTACGAGGTATACGATATAATAGTTTTAGACTAATGTTTCGGTCAATACCGTATATAGTTTTGCGGACCTGTGAAAAATGATATTTAACCTCGAAACTTCGTCCTCGGTCAATATCATTTTTAACAGGTCCACAATACTATAGACCTTAACTTTAGTCTATAATTGTATAATAAATGCTACCTTGCTGATAAAAAACCTTTCTAAATTCAGTAAAAAGTCTGAAAACCTTTGTTCTGATGAAGTCGAAGAATGTTTAAGGCCTCATCAATCTGAAACTGTATGAACAATCGCTCTAAATCTTGTAAGGTGTAATCGCGATCATCCAAGATGTCCAAAAACTCAACCCCTGGGTTTCTGTGTCTCTCTGAAAATCAGATCTCACAGAATAATTATGAAATTTTATACTGTACTTCATGACTTTGGGTGTATTTGTTTGGGCAGCAGCTAAACAGCTTCGGCTGTACCTTTTAAATTGTATTAGAACAAAAATTTAAAACTGTAAAGTTTTTTAATCTTACTGTTTACATAAGAAGTACAAGATGGCTCCAAAAGCATTTTTGTTGCTAGTAATGTATACTACATTGTATATTAAACAAGAAAAGTTGAAGCATTGAAAATAAGTTAGTGTGTTGCATTGTCTTCCCCTATTGCAAAATACCAAACTTTTTTCCCTCTAAACAGCAAGCATCTTCTCTTCTAAGCAAACAATTCTGGTTATGTCATGCATATTGCACTTAACTGTAATTATACTTTTTTCACTGCTGTTTGTTTTCTATGTCATAGTTACAACATTTCAACAATTTAGTTTCAAAATGTACAAATAAAAGCACACTATATCATAAGTAACATAATGTTTGCATAACGTTTTGGACTATGGGATTATTTTAATAATTTATTTACCTTGATGTGCAGAAAATTAAAATAGGACCGATAGAAGGAAATTGTCCACTAGGATTCTGTGAACATTATGTAGTTTACAGTAATAACATATCTCATACCTATCTGTTTTTGTTCCTTTCTGTTTATATTTAGGTCTCCATTATCAATTATATGGCTCCACCAAGGTTCATTGTCATCTCCGTGTCTGTTTTGCTGTTCTAATGCTCGTCCAAGCATTTTATACACACTGGCTTTCAATGATGATATACTTTTGCCTGAAAATTAACAAATGATTGTTGTAAGTTTTCCTACGTAAGTTTCATACAGTTATACAGCTGAAAAGTGACTCAAATGTACATTGTACTAGGATTCACCCATCAAATTGAATATGTTCCAAAAACAATTCTCTGCCTCAGAAATTAAAAACAGACGTTTGATTAAATAAATGTCAATACATTTTCATGAATATGACATATTATATACCTGCTACCCTATTTATCACCTACTTTAGTTTAAACAATATTTATTCTCGAAAATACATTGTATATATACATACATAGTACAAAGATGTTACAATATAATTGGAATCTGAAAACAAGCTTTCAAAGAAAACTTATATTAATTCATTTTCCGGGTAGATCACTATTTTACGGCAGTAACGTATACTATTCGGCATTGTGTAAGAGAACAGATAATTAAATTTCGCATAATAAAGTTTCTATTCTGACTTAATAAAGAGGTAATAATCTGGAAAAAAAAGAAATCCGCAATAATGCTACATTTGAACTGGTGCTGATTTTAACCCGTGTTCACCCGTGAACTCGTCCGCCGGTCGCCTAGACCCCAAAACGTTTGGAGGCAAGTATAAATCTTGTCATCACCTACTTTAACAATTGATCTCTAAGGAAACACTAATCTATTTGAGAATGTGCTTTAATTTTAAAAGATATGAAACACCAAGTCAGAATGAATGAGGCAGATATCCCAAAACCTTTAAGTTGTGTTACCATTCAGAATATAATCAATAAGCATGCACATTTACTTCAATACTAACAGTAATGTAAATTGAGAAATTTTCACATCACATTTAGCTTTTGAAATTAAGCTGATTTCGAGCCTTTTATTCCATATTTCGTAAATAACATGTTCTATAAGTAAAAGAAATCTACTTAATAGGCAAGAGTCCAAAACAGCCAGTATCATTGCTCTACTAGACTGACTGGACTGTTCTGAGTAAGTTTTGTAAAACCTTTTGGAATGTTATCAAGGAAAAGCTAACCGAGGTCACTGTTTCTTTGATCTTGACCCAATGACCTTAAAAACTGTAGGAATCATCTGCTGTGAAGACTGTTGTTGACAATTAGATCTCAAAATATTGTGAGGAAATGATCTTAAAAGTTTGGTGCGCTGTACCCTTGATCTTCTACCGACTGACCCCAAAATATATAGGGATCATCTACTCAGTAAGACTAATCATCCTATGGAGTTTGAAGACTGTGGATGATATAGATATCAAGATATTGAACAGAAAAAAAATTTCAAACCTCAGGTCCCTGTGACCTTGAACTTTGACCAACTGACCCCAAAATTTATAGGGATCATTTACTCAGCAAGACCAATCATCCTATGAAGTTTGAAGACTGTGGGAGATACAGATCTCAAAGTATTGAGCAGAAAAGATTCAAATTTCTGGTCACTGTGACCTTGACCTTTGACCCACTGACCTAAAAAACAATAGGGACCATCTACAGGTTGCAGGCAACCTCAGAGAAGGTTTAGTTTAGTTTATACTAATTTATTCTAGCTCGATTGTAAAGAAAGCAGGTAGCTTATCGAGTCACTCTTGAGTCCACTTCCTGGAAAAACCAGTACTGGTGTCATATGAGGAGGTATGGTTGTGACCAGAGTGGGGCCTGAACCCGCAACCTCAAGGATGAGCAAGTTTGATGAAAGTTGAATGAAAATTGTGACCTGAAGATTGTCATCAAGACAACACTTTCAGAGGTCACTGTGATTTTGACCCACTGACACTAAAATAATAGGGATCATCTACATGTTGCAGGCAACCTTCTGAGCAGGTTTGATGAAAGTTGAATGAAAATTGTGACCTGTAGAGTGCTATCAAGGAAACGCTTTTGGAGGTCCATTTGGCCTTGACCTTTGACCCAAAAAACAATGGGGATCATAAACAGCTTGCAGGCAACCTTCTGAGCAAGTTCCATGAAAGTCAAATGAGAATTGTGACACAACAGTGTTATAAAGGAAAAGTTTAAGGACAGACGGATGACGGACAAATCACCATAGTATAAGCTTTGCTGGACATTGTCCAGTATTGCTAGATATAAGTGAAGTCCCAAATCCAAATTTTACAGTTTATAACAAGCAAAGTACAGTGTATGTAAAATTTACCTGCGTAATTTGGGTCTAATCGTGCTGGAGTGTCAGATGGCTTAGACTGGCGCTGTATACCCTGGCTAGGACCTGTTCTTCCTTAAATGTATTACAAAACATGTATATGTTAAAGACCGATGAATACCTTGGATTATTACCATCACATGTTACACTAATATTTCCAAGTACAATGTTTTACTTGTGAAATTAACCTTCATTTATACAAAAAGCATCACTTTATAACAAAGATTCTGACTCACTTTCATGATGACTGGATGTAAAATGTGGCTTTTTCGATGATTTGACATGGTGACCTAGTTTTTGACATCCTATGTGACCCAGTCTCGAACTTGAGCTGGAGTTCATCAAAACAAACATTCTGACCAGCTTTCAAATTTTTTTCTGTGATTTGACATGGTATCTTTTACATTTGAGTCCGAGTCTCGTGGTTTTAGACAAGAAGATTTTTTAAGCATTCCCTATATAAACCTATGTAAAATCAAGTGACTCCCCCAGGTGGGGTCAATTTTGAATCAGGGGTCATGATTTGAACAATCTTGGTAGAGGTCCACTAGAAAATGCTACATGCCACATTATCTAAGCTCTGTGAGAAGATTTTTTAAGGTTTTGCTTTCCGTTATCCTAGCAACCAGAGTTCTGCATCTTTGGTAGAGGACTACCCAAGGAACATAACTGCTAAATTTCATCAACTTCTGTCAAGCAGTTTCTGAGGAGATGTTTTTTGAAGAAATTGTTGATGCACGCACACTCAACAGACATCCAATAATCACTCAACCTGAGCACAAAGTGTTCAATGTGAGTTTAACAAATTCAATGCAACAATGTAATGATATGATACTAAATCTTGCCACAGTGTTCACAAGGTCTTTCAATGATTTCACCTAGTAAACTATTTTTTAACCCATGAGACCAAGTTTCAACTTTCATGTTGACTGGGTACAAGATTATGCTCTTACAGTATCAATAAGGTTCTAGCATGGCTTGACTTGGTGACCTTGTTTTACACCTAAAATGACTGAGTTTTGAACATCTGTACTTTATTTTGTATGGGTGGATGGACTAAGTCTTTGACATCATTAATTTACTAATGATCCCCAGGTTATAATATAAACTCTAAGTCTCCAACTACAACAGAATAACTGATGATGCAAAAAAAAAAGGAAACCTACCAGTTGCTCCTGGTGTATTGTTATCCAGGGACGACAAAGATGTTGCTGATGATGGCGGTGTTTTAGACTGTTCCTTCTTTGGGGGATCCCTAGCTGGAGGTTGACCTTCTCTTCTATATATATCTTGTGACCAACCATCTGCAGACGGGGAATTATTTGATGTGCGCGAGCCTGTGTTTCCCGCTGACGATTTTTGTTGTAAAGAACCACTGCCTTAAGACAAATTAGAGAATGTTGTCTGCTTCTTAAAATATCATACATTGTAAAATTAACTGTCTGCAAAAAATCTGATTTAAAAGGGCATACCCTACAGCTAGCAGACTATTTTTTCATAATCAGTCAGGGGTGTAACTTGTTTAAGTTATTTTAGTGTTATTTTAGATAACTTCTACAAGTTATTTTTTTCTTTTTTCATCACTCACTTAATCACTTCTTTAAGTTATTTTTCAGTCATGATCACTTATTCAAGTGATTTTCGTCCAAACAGTACAAAGATTTAACATCATTTTTTCACAAGGATACAAATTTTCTGGGGAGTCACACACTATTTTCCTATTTCTTTGATTACTGAACTTCAAGATTATGATATAAAATATGTTACGCACCAACAAAACCTTCTTACACAAGGGCTTTGAAGTAGGACATTTTTCAGGTCATATGTTAGACAATTCCATTATGTCTAATTGAAAAGTCATTACTGTCAGCTATAAAGATTGAACCTGCATTTCTTTCTCTTATCTAAAGGTATTTGCAGAGGTTATTACTAGTAATGAAGAAATTCAAGAAAAACAGAAATGTTGATTTGTAACTTGTATACGTTATTTTCAGATATTCTCATTATTTTGGTCACCTCAACTTTCAAGGGAGTTAATTCTTTCAGCAAAGGGAAGTCATTTTATTAACAAATATCACTTACAGAAGTTATTTTCAAAATAACTTATACAAGTTACACCCCTGACTGATAATGTTTAAAATGGGCAAAAAATGTTCAACAATTTTTAATAAAGGTTTTAAATTACAATATGTCTTTCTGGGACATAACGTGGGTTCAAATCTTATGAGTTATTTCCTGCAATTTTTAGCTGAATCTCTGAGTGTTGATGAATTTAGATTGTTTATAGTCCCGGTGCAGACCCTAGGAATTTTTCTCAGGTTAAACTGCTAAGACCCCATCTATTGAGTGTTTGATGTAAATTCTTTCAATTTGGGTGTGCCTCTTTAGCACTCTTTTAGACATTAATATGTAAAGAAACAAGAGGGCCAAGATGGCCCTATATCGCTCGCCTTGGTACAAGTCCACTTGCCTGGTGGAAGATCACTAGATAATGTTATATACCAAATAGGTTTTCCTATATACGTCTTTGTAAAACAAGTGACCCCCTCCCCTGGGGAAGGTCAATTTTGACCCCAGGGGCATAATTTGAACAAACTTTGAAGAGGTCTACTAGGCAATGCTACATGCCAAATATCTAAGCTCCAGGCCTTGTGGTTTCAGAGAAGAAGATTTTTAAAGTTTTTCCTATATAAGCCCAATGTAAAACTAAGTGACCCCCCTGTGCGGGGTCAATTTTGACCCGGGGGTCGTAAGTTGAACAATCTTAATAGAGGTCAACTAGCCAATGCTACATGCCAAATATCTAAGCTCTAGGCCTTGTGGTTTCAGAGAAGAAGATTTTTAAAGTTTTTCCTAGTATATAAGCCTATGTAAAGCTAAGTGATCCCCGATGCGGGATCAATTTTGATCCGGGGGTCATAATTTGAACAATCTTGGTAGAGGTCCACTAGACAATGCTACATGCCAAATATCTAAGCTCTAGGCCTTTTGGTTTCAGAGAAGAAGGTTTTTAACGTTTTTCCTATATACATGTAAGCCCAATGTAAAACTAAGTGATCCCCCTGTGCGGGGTCAATTTTGACCTGGGGGTCATAATTTGAACACTCTTGGTAGAGGTCCACTAAACAATCCTACATGCCAAATATCTGAGCTCTAGGCCTTGTGGTTTCAGAGAAGATCTTTAAAGTTTTTCCTATATAAGCCTATGCAAAGCTAAGTGACCACCCGCGGGGTCAATTTTGATCCGGGGGTCATAATTTGAACAATCTTGGTAGAGCCAATTTCCTATATACGTCTTTGTAAAACAAGTGACCACCTCCCCTGGGGAAGGTCAATTTTGACCCCAGAGGCATAATTTGAACAAACTTTAAAGAGGTCCACTAGACAATGCTACATGCCAACTATCTAAGCTCTAGGCCTTGTGGTTTCAGAGAAGAAAATTTTTAAAGTTTTTCCTATTTGTGGCCATAGCAACCAGAGTTCTGTATGGAATGGAATTCTTTGAACAATTTTAGTAGAGCTTCATGCAAGGAACATTCCTGCATAGTTTGATCAACATTGGCCTAGTGGTTTCAGAGGAGATATCATTTAAATCAAAATGTTGACGGACGACGGACAATCATCAATCAAAAAAGCTCACTATGGCAAAGCCAGGTGTGCTAAAAAATACAAAATGCAAAATTTATCTTTTTAAGATACTATACTTGCTTTATGTAAAATAACTAAAGTTGTTTGTAGCCCTATCAATTCTGGCAACTACACTGCACAATTAAAATCCACAGAGAAAAGACTGAAAACCTAAAAATAAAATGAACACTGTCCTGCCCTTCCCTCAATCCATTATGTTATACTCCAGGAAACATACCTGATGCAAACATGGAATGGCTGCCACTGTCATCTTGGTGGTCCTATTAATATAAAAATAGAAATCAGAAATAGAAGTCATATACAGTACAGCTTTTATTTTCTTCCTACTTTATTTAGATAATTCAAAACATTGTGATTTATTTTTGACGGCTATAAGCTACTTGTGATTTCTAATACTCTTTGTTCTGGTACCTTTTAACAATTTGACAGTCATGCAGCAGGAAAGTCACTACTACTGTGTGAATTCATTGGCTATAACAAACAATTAAACTAGAACAATCACTGAAGGTGATGAATACCCCCAAAACACCGCACTGACATAATATAAAATTTATGTAACATTTGATGCTTTAATTATTGAACCATGCACAACAAGGCATGGTACTTATCACTTATGGGGAGCATCATTAAATTCTGACCAGGGGTTTTGGAGATTTAGAGCGCACAAGATTCTATTATGTCGAGCCCCTGTGACCTTAACCTTTCACGTAGTGACTGGAAACGTGGACCATGCACAACTAGGCATTGTACTTACCACTTCTGTAAAATATTATTAATTGTGAGCAGGGGTTTTGGAGATTAAAAGTGCAGAAGATTTTACTATCTCAAGCCCTTGTGACCTTGAACTTTGACCCAGTGAACCGAAACATTGACCATGCACAACTAGGCATAGTACTTTTCCATTCTGTAAAGTATCATTAAATTCTGACCAGGGGTTTTAGAGATTTAGCGTCCACAAGATTTTACTATCTCAAGCCTGTGACTTTGACCTTTGACCTAGTGACCCGAAACATAGACCATGCACAACTATGCATGGTACTTATCACTTCTGTGAAATTCTGACCAGGGGTTTTGGAAATTTAGTGCCCACAAAATTCTGTCTACAGGCGGACGGACAGATGTACATGTTGCCCTAAAATTGGCAGTTGTGTGGCTATTCTTTAAATGTTCTCTCTATTGTACTTGTTAGCAACATAAGCCCAAAAATATCCACATTAGACATACAATATGAATGACATCAAAGAGAATATACTGTTACCTATTGTTGCCATAGCCACCTAACCCGCACTTTTTGGGCGAGGACAGACAGACATGCTGAATCCAGAATACCCCCCTAACACTACCTGTGTATGCAATGGTTGTAAACTTTTCCTTGTATCTTTTATGCCACTGTCATATTTTCCTACATCTACTGCTGGCATTTTTGATGGTCTCAAACCTTTGGCCATCAATCAGTGAGAATATGTAACAAGTGATTTCAAGACAGCAGTCTTCACCACCAGACCATGCAGGGAAAAAGCGGGAATACTTACCTCTGACAATTCCTTCTCTTCTGCTTCTATTAGTGAAATGACCTGTGCCAATCTTGTCTGATTGTTCCAAAAGTATTTCCTGTAATGGTAAAAAAAACAAACTTATTGATCTGTTTTATTTTCAGCTGCAGTCAAGCATGTAAATAAAGAGAACTGGTATAAAAAAGCTAAAGCAGTCTTTGTCGACTGGTGCTTTTTATTCACAGGTGCTTTCACTGACTTGTTTCCTCTGGCTGGTACTAACTAAACGGTAGTCTAAATTATTCAGATGTGGTCATTCAGGTGTGACTGTGTTTCAATATTCCTAAACAGAATCAAAGCATTTACAAAGGTTATATTTATATGAACTGGCTTATTAATAGATGTTGACAAACAGTCAAAGCTGATTTACCAAGGCTGGTAGAAACTAGCTGTGCCGTGTGAATATCTATGGTGGAAACTAAATGCTATGATAAGGAAACCAAATACGTATGTATGCAATCTTTTTCAACTTTAGGGACACAATTAAGTGAAAGAGGAAGTATTTCACTATTCTGTGCTCATTAATTTGTTTGATCATCTTGACTTTAAAAGTAATTTAGATGCTAAGACAAGAAATTAAGCATATGTTGATATAGCGGATTACTGAACAAAATATAAACCAAAGGAAAAGAAACAATTTAAGAGACATGTTAATATCATAACTTTACAGTGGACACAAATGCACACAAGTGTCCATTAATATTATCGACAGTAGAGGAATGAATATCAGAATACAACAAAATTTTAGATACCAGTAGTAGAGTGATCAGTTGGCTGTGCTTATCAGCAAGTCTGATAGCAGTGATGTGGCCGGTGAAACATAGCCAATACTGTAACAAGACACAATATGCCTACTGCTGAAGGTGACTGCTACTTTGATGGATTTTCTTCTCAGTTTGCATAAAATTAACAAATGGACTGTGACACGAGTCTACAGTGGAATACATAAAAGTTATAATAAATGGACTGTTACATGTATGTGACACAAGTCTCACCATTGGAATACAATTATATATGAAGGTCAGGTTCATATGAACCTGAAACTGTTGAGAAAGGTAACACTGTTATGTTTGTAACCTTTCACTGTGTGCAACCTGCTTACTGTAAGGTACACATTGTATTTCAGAAAAGCAAAGTATAATTTAATTTTTGAACATACGTCAAAATATCTAGTTCATTTAATACAAACTCATTTCAGACAAATTACCTGAATTTAACAATAATTCTAAATCTGGATTCCCCCAATGCTTTCTTCTATTTACTTGCTAATTCATTTAGTTGATAAGGTCATCACTTGACAAGAAAATTTGGCCATACAAGCAACTTCCTAGTATGTCTCAAAGTCCGTTGGAATGCTACAATTTTTCATCATCTGATACAAGTATTTTTGAGCTTCAACCTTAAGTCATTTCACTGCTGTTCTGATCAATGATTATTCAACAGTTATGTACCTTTCAGTATTGAAATGTAAGCCAAGTGATAGCAAGATATGCTTGTAAAAAAAAATTTCACCATGCACCCCACCAGGGCTTTGATAATCTTCGTTTTTTCGGTTCTGGGCCGAATTTTGACTTCAAAAACTGATTCACAAGAGGTTAGTCTGAAAAGCCGTTCTAAATTGGTCCGACAATTTTTACATTTTCGGTCTATAAATGTGTTCAAAATCACAATACAGTAAACTCCGCTTATAACGAACTCCTCGGGACCTTTCAAATGTGTTCCTTATATCCGGAGTTCCTTATATCCGTATATCGAACAAGTTCCTTATATACGATGATTATATATCGAATTAAAATATATATCGAACAAGTATTTTTATAGTCAAATGTAATAAAATCCGAACCATCAACTTTTGATTTACCTACCTCTTTTTGAGGAGTTATAAAGATCTATAACAGTACTGTTTAAAAGACTGTTTATGTTTTCATTGGCAATACTTAAACAAATACATCTGAGAAAGCTGATTTTTCACTCACTTGCCATAACTTGATATATGTTACAAGGTATTTTTCCCAAAATGGGATTTCATCCAGTCTGCATGCTAGAAACGCTCAAAATTATTTACGTAAAATATTATCACTTGAATATCGTACTTAGCAATAAATTATTATGTTTGTACTCTCATTTAACTAGTTTACCAAAACGTTACACATTTGTAATTATTTACTTTTATGAATAATAGCTACAAGTGTGCTATAAAAATACAATGCAGACGGCAAGAGAAAAATGCAAAATCAACAGATTTTTTAATACTTTCACTTTCAGGAACATATTTGCAGTTCGTTATATACGAATACTTTACTAAACATTTTGCATTGTTGTGCCAGAAAATAGTGTTCCTTATATCCGAAGTTTCCTTATAACCGGAGTACAATATAACCCAGTGAATAATCTAGCCGTGCGTCCTGCGTCATAGACGCACAAAAAATGCAAAGGACGCAAAGATTTGAAATATGTGCGTCCTTTAGGACGCAAGCACGTGAAAATCGAGACTTGGGTATATGCTCGCGGCAGTTTGTTTAAAAGAATTGCGTTTCCTGCGAGTATTTAGAAGAATTTTCGCATGAAATCGTTAAAAAATCGCGGCACTTCGCGGGTGTTAAATCGCGGTACTTAGAGTGGTGTTTCAGACAGCCAACAGGACTTTAAATTAGAATTATTTTTTACTTTTGTACATTTATCAAATTCGAAAATATTTGCCGACCAACGTACATTTGTATAGCTTGATATAGTGCATAACCAAAATAAAACTTACTCATATTATACATTGTCTATTCCAAACTAGTTTTTATAATCCAAAATAATCAGACCCGTCAAAATATTCGGTCTTTTTAATGCCACGTGCTTCGCTCGGATCAAACGAAACTCGGCGTCGGTGTACGTGCTTTGATCTCGTAACACCTGCGGCTTTATGAGTAAAAGAAGTCGCTGTAGAAATTATTTTATTCGACAAAGTTAATTCTTTAAAATAAATACATTGTAGAAGAAAATTGTTACTTAGAAAAACTCGGCTTGAAGCGCCGCGATTTTATTATAAACATAACGTTTATTTTAAGTAAAGAATAGTTGGAACTTATTAATGTTAATTAAGTCAATTGAAAATACTTTTCGCATTCACAAATTATCAAACGTTACTCAATCAGAGGTGTCACATAGCTCGAAATTTCAAAGTTGACGTAGTTAGTTTGTCATCCTTTATGAATGCTCGTATTTTTCACACCTACCGCGACATTCGCGAGTGACAAATGCTAATTGGAGAATAAACCTCGACTAATTACAGCAGATATTTTAACGGAAATAAATATTTATAAATCTACGTAAAAGGTAATTAATATTTTCAGTAACTCAATACTTTTAGAAACAATTATATTTGAAAAAAAGCATATCACAGCGGCGATTCGCAACGAAATATTTCGGCGGGGATGTCCGATTCTATTTTCTGACTTTTTCGGAAAGGGACTCATTGTTTCATAGCTGGGACTCATTGTTTTGAAAAATGTGCGTCCCAGGGACTCATATAAATCAAAACCTAGATTATTCACTGATAACCGTATATTTTTACATTAAACAAAGGGAAAAAATCGGGGCCAAAAAAACTATTCGCTATATCCGAAGTTACGTTATATCCAGAGTCGATATATATGGAGTTTACTGTACACAGGCTCCTGTCAACACCTACAAGTCAGGACGAATATATTACGTCCCGTCGCTGTTGTAAACATTTCCTCAATACATTTGGCTGAACTCGGCAGACATTAGTTGCTTGTTTTTCCTTTCGAAATATACCTAAATCAACTTCAAACATGATAAAATATTGATCAATTTCAACAGAAAATGAATTTTGAAAAGTAAGATCTTGTATTTTGAGCATGACATCACTGTAAAACCGCATAATAAAACATGTGATTAACATCCGCTGTAGTTCTGGCTTCCAAAACTCTGCCGCTATTTTTACATTTTGTTTTTCGTCAGTAAACCGAGTACGCTGAAATTGTTTTAGCTACATACACTGCATTGGCGAAGAGGGTGGGGTAACATGATAACGTTAGAGACTCGGCCCGGACCGATTGAGCTGACCAAATTATCGAAGCCCTCAGTCCCACCTAATAACTGTAATGCAAGACTCTAATACTGTTATGTAGCATCTGCTTAAAAATATTTTACTTCATCAGTTTTAGTAATAAATGACTTCATATTCATAGGCATAGTATAATTGGTGGTATATGAGATCAAAATGTCTACCTTAAACAATATTTGTACACATTTGGAAAGAGTAATTTAACTTTATAGCAACATCTTAGTTACATAGTAGTTTTGTCTTTTGAAGTTTGAAGAACATAGTTTAGTTTATACTAATTTATTCTAGCTCAATTGTGAAGAAAGCTTTTAACGAGTCACGCTTGAGTCCACTTCCTAAAATCAAAGCGCTGTGAGCGCTGAAGGCCTGGGGGCTATAGGTTAACTCCCCGAAAAACAACTTTTCACCTACGTGTTCTGCGTTGAATCTTACCTAAAGCGCGGGTCGAAATGTGCAGAGGACGAAATTCAATATATGACACAGAATGAATGATTCACAAATATATGGGTGACAAGGAAGTTTGTTTTATTATGAAATGTACGTTAAATGAAAAATAATCACATAGTCAACATTATAAAATGTTTAAGCCAGTACAAATAATTCGATCTGCGCTTTGTACAACTTCAAGCGATATGATCTGATGATGTGGATCGAAAATTATTGTGTACCAATGACAAGACCTTGAAACAGAAATAAACAAAGCAATACCAGCAATGAAATATAAATACAGTACTGTACAATGTGTATAACAGAGAAAACCAAAAATGATTCTGGGTTACCTTGTAGTTGTAATCAGTGAAACCGTTCACTGGGCCTCGACATGCAGCGTCCTCGATAAATGGCGGGTGAATTTGATCACGTTAGTTCCTTCTCGGGAATGTACGTAAATTATATCTTTTTTTAGAGACATTTATTTTTAGGTAAATATACATGTAATCGTTCAGTAAATAACAAAGTTGTCAATGAAATAACATCGGAAATTTGAAAATCAAACTACAAACTCTTATATCGAAGCCATGCGTTTCGTAAATTTCCGTAAATATCCGTACTTTTCCGTGATATGCATATGATTATCTTCCGTAATCAGCTAACAGCGCATTAATTTCTAAAACAGAAAAAAATGTGTAATGCAGCCCGTAAGCTATATACCTTCCTGCAGTCGTTTGAAGTTCTATGTACTATTTTTATTTGTAACATGTTCTTATCATATGCGGCATTCAAACAGAAGATTGATCTGGTCTGTCTTGCACTACTTTCGCATAGCGCATGTTTACAGTTGTTATTCGCACATAGCACGGCTAAAATTCTTGCAGGGTTTGAAATGTGGTATACTAACTTAGGCCTTGGGGACTTTCAGTCCCCAGGCCAAAAAACCAGTACTGGTGTCATATGAGGAGGTATGGCCGTGACACCAGCGGGGCTCAAACCCACAACCTCCGAGAAGAGCAGCAGATACCTTAGGTTAAAGCATTGTTGAGTTATTCACCAGAAATGGTTTTTAAATTCAAGGTCACTTTGACCTTGAATTTTGATCCAAGGACCACAAAATCCGAAGTGTCATTAATTGAACTGTTCAAAAGCTTTATTCCTGACAGTTTTAAAGACCTCTGCTCACAAATATGTCAAGTTATTGAGCAGAAACTGTTTTCAAATGAAAGATTAATATGACATTGACCTTTAACCCAGTGACCTCAAAATCAACATATCCTCTTCATAAACTATATCCCTAGAACTCTCCTGTCAAAGCAATGGCAAGTTATTGAGCATAAATACTTTTTAAAAGCAAGGTTACTTCAACTATGATTCTCAATTTAAATAAGCAACAGACTCCATTCACTGTCCATGACCAATGTCCCTACCAAGTTTGAGACTTCTACAATTACTTAGCAGAAACCAAAGCTCTATCGACCAACCAATTGACAGTTGCATTGAAGCAATATACCTCTACTTCTATAAAGTGGGGCATAATTTTTCCTGTTACACATTCATAAATGTTTACACCTTTTATCAAAAAAGATCATTTGTGTTATAACAAACAAACAGGTGTAAATCTTTTTTTATGTCTTAAAAATGTAACTTTTCTATAATTGTATTGTGGTAAACTATACTGATACATGTACAGTCATTATAAGTTCATATCTAGCTTAAATACCTAATTTCTTGCATAAACTTTGATTCTATCTCCTCCCTTCTAAGGTGTCTAAGAGCTGCCACCAGTTTTGGAAATGACTTTGGTTTTTGTTTAACAGCATCCATAAACGGTACAACAGCATATGATTCACCATGGTTCAGCATTTGTCTCTCTATACCTTGAACTGACATTTTAGAAAACCCCCAGTTTTCCATGTAAGGCACCAGCTCTGGAAAAATTATAACATGTACTTTAAAAATACAAACATGACAAATAAGGGTCATGATCTGTTGATGCTGGAAATGATTGGCTCAATGCAAATGTTGCTGTCATGTAAAACAAAAAAGGTGATGTCCACCTTCCAGAAAATTATCGACCTGTCTCCTTTACCTGAGTATTATGTAAACTAGTTGAACAAATTACATAATTATCATCTGCAAGAATAATAATACTTGATCATCTGGAACATAACAAAATTCTTACATCACTCAACATGCTCAACCATGGATTCAGACTTGGCTTTCATCTGTTCATGTGAAACACAGCTTATAACAATGATGCATGACCTCTTAGAGAAGTACTGTGTAGCCTCTCAGACTAAGACATGGACTGATACTCGCCTTCTCTGAGGTATCTGACAACAGTACTGTACCCCACAGGAAGTTACTTCACAAGATGGAGTTATGGCAGAATTAATGACTGGGTGAGTGACTTTCTCACAAATCAATATGTGTGTAGTAGTTGATGGCAAAGAATCAGAAGCAGTAACTGTAGTCTTGAGCGTACCAAGGACTGTTCTCGGCCCCCTACTCTTTTTATGCCAGATCAACGACCTACCAGAATCTCTGTGAAAGTCCTCAGTTCATCTGGTAGCTGATGATTGCCTCAAATACCATTTCATCAAGAACAAAGAAGACCACCTAGCTCTCCAAAGGGTCTTACAACAAGTAGAGGAATGGGCCAAGACACGGGCAATGCATGTCAATGCCAATTAAGATATGTTACATCATGAGCAACTTTGCACTTCTATCAACTTGACAACCAAATCCTTCAGCAAGTTCAAGAAAACCCCTATCTTGCAGTGAATAATCTAGGTTTTGATTTATATGGGTCCTTGAAACGCACATTCTTTCAAAACAATGAGTCCCACTTATCAAACAATGAGTCCCTTTCCGAAAAAGTAAGAAAATAGAAGCAAAGAAAAAACAACAACGTATAAATCATCTATAACGATCAGTAATAATATCGGTATCAACAAAAGGGGTAAAATGGCCAAAATAAAGCATTACTGTACTATATTCCGTTAAAAATCCACTATAATTGATCAATGTTTATTCTCCACTTGGCATTTGTCACTTGCGGTAGGTGTGAAAAATATGGCCTGTCAATTTTTGAAATTCCAAGCTATATGACACCACTGATCTATGTAATGTGCGAAAAGTATTTTTCAGTTAACTAAATTAACATTAAAAAATTTCCAGTTCTGTTCTTTATACAAAACAAAACGTTATGTTCATAACAAAATTGCGGCGTTTCAAGTCGATTTACTTCCGAGTAACAACTTTCTTCAATTTATTTTTAAGAACGACCTTTAAATGTCGTATAAAATAATATTACTGCAACTTATTTAATGAGCAATATAAAGCCGCAAGTGTTACGAGATCAAAGAACGTATGATCCAAGCGAAGCACGTGGCATTAAAAAGACTGAGAGAGTTTGACAATTTGAGAATAGGCAAGAGTCTGATAAATGTATAATGTGAGAAAGTTTTATTTTTGGTGATGCAAAATATCACGCTATACAAATGTACCTCGGTCGACAAATATTTTGGAATTTAGTATACGTATAAAAGACAAAAGAAAATCATGTGTATACAAATTAATACCGAAAATAATTCTAACTAGAACTGTCACAAGAGTGACGAATTATACCCCCACAATACAGCTTTGTCACAGAAGTATGGCAACCATAAGAAAGGAATGGCCACAAGGACATACATTTCAGTTATTATACAATAAGTTGTGTAAATGTATTGTTTTAATAGCACACAAAATATGCAAGGTTGGAAAGTATGGATTATTATTAAATTGAATAGGTTTATTTCAAACATGTTAATATCACTAACCTCCCTATCAAATTTCATGATCCTAGCCCCAAGTGTTCTTAAGTTATCATCCGGAAACCGTTTAACTGTTCCGAGTCATGTGACCTTGACCTACAGACCTCAAAGTCAAACCTGACCTGTATTTCATGATGTTACACCTGTGTACCAAAAATTATTTAAATAGGTCAAGCCTTTCGTGAGTTATCATCCGGAAACAGTTTTACTGTTCAGGGTCACTGTGACCTTGACCTTTGGCCTACTGACCCCGAAGTCGAATTTGACCTGTATTTCATGATGTTACAGCTGTGTACCAAAAATAATATATATCGGTCAAGTCGTTCATGAGTTATCATCCGAAAACATTTTACTGTTCCGAGTCACTGTGACCTTGACCTACAGACCTCAAAGTCATACCTCACCTGTATTTCATGATGTAACACCTGTGTACCAAAAATTATTTAAATCGGTCAAGTCTTTCATGAGTTATCATCCAGAAACCATTTTACTGTTCAGGGTCATTGTGACCTTGACCTTTGACCTACTGACCCCAAAGTCAAACTTGACCTGTATTTCATGATGTTACAGCTGTGTACAAAAAATTATTTAAATTGGTCCAGTCATTCATGAGTTATCATCCGGAAACTGTTTTACTGTTCAGGGTCACTGTGACCTTGACCTTTGACCTACTGACCCCAAAGTCGAACTTGACCTGTATTTTTTTATGTTGCACCTGTGTACCAAATATTATTTAAATCGGTCAAGTCTTTCATGAGTTATCATCCGGAAACCATAAAACCAACAGACTGACCGACAGACCGACCAACCAACCGACAAGCTCACTCCTATATACCCCCCCCCAAACTTCGTTTTGTGGGGGTATAATTAATGTCCTGTTAACTGTCTGAAACACCACTCTAAGTACCACGCTTTTACACCCGCGAAGTGCCGCAATTTTTTAGCAATTTCATGTGAAAATTTTTCTTAATACTCACAGGAATAGCAAAGTTCCTGGACGCTATTCTTTAATACAAACTGCCGCGAACATACATATACCTAAGTCCCGCTTTTCACATGATTGCGTCCAAAAGGACGCACATATTTCAAATCTTTGCGTATTTTGCAGTTTTTATGCCTACACGACGCGGGACGCACGGCTAGATTATTCACTGATCTTGGTGTCACCATCTTGGAAGATCTTTAACACGTTTAAGGGGTATCAACATGATATCCAAAAAAGCTAGCTTGACTCTGGATTTCCTTAAACATGTTAAATGTAACCTACAGCGCTGTCCGAAGACCTGCCGCAAATTATTTAATCTGGCACTCGTTTGTTCGACCCTTGAATACAGTTCAATAGTCTCACCAGGGACCCCCATGTGCACAGGAAGATTGACAAGCTAGAGAAGGTACAATGTCAATCCCCCAGGTTTATCTCCGGGGATTACATTTCTCCACAGGGAGGATGTGTCACACAAATGTTGCATGACCTTGAGTTACCATCCCTCCATGAACAATGAAAAGCGTTTTTTTATTTTGATTTGAAAGAGATTTTATCAAGGTCCGTCCAAAAGCTAAATTTTTAGCTTATGTTTTGGATGAGACACCTCAATGAAAAGCAAACCAACTGGGTTTCTTATGTAAGGTGGTTGGGGGGCTGGTGCCAGCCTTACCTGACCTCTGTCTTAAACAAAGAATTATCCCAAAGTGCATTACTGACTGTAATACGGACAATATACCCTAAACAATAGTAAGTGCAGTGCAGAGCAGATAGGGCTAGCTCTGGAATTAACCAATGCCAAAACTGGCTACAAAAATTTGAAATTGGCTAAAAAGAAATTGAATTGGCTACTGGTTAGGTGGTCCAAATATTTGTAGTCAACGGGTGAATATCGTTATATTTTTTGCTAGGCGCTATCCAGCCTCCGAAAAGCGCAGATATCTATAAAATGTCCGTATGTAAAATGGTTCTGAGTTTGGAGTCGAATTATTGAGACTACTCCCAGCAAACAAATGACGTTGTATAGACGTTGGTTAGACGTTGGACCCCGACGTTGGATCAACGTCGGATTTTGGTTGGATTTGAAAGTTTTTTAGACGTCGGATTCTGACGTCGATACAAAGTCATGGTCTGACCATTTCCCAACGTACATCCAACCATTTTCCAACATGAACCCAACCTATTACGACCTGAATCCAACAATTTTCCAACCTAAACCCAACTGTATCACGACCTGAATCCAACCATTTTCCAACTTAAACCCAACTGTATTACGACCTGAATCCAACCATTTTCCAACTTAAATCCAATTTTATCATGACCTGAATCAAACTATTCCTAGTTCAAATTCAACAACTTCCAAATCAAAGTAACAAGTTTGCCAGCCATCCAATATCTTTAATAAACAACTTTCCCCCTATTGCAGACTTGAACCACAGCCCCAAAAATAGACGAGTAGTTTGTTTAATAGTCTCGGGTTAAAATGAACAAAGAAAGTGGCAGTCCAGTACTAAATATATTTTATTAGTCATAGTCGTAATCATCATTAAGCAGAGACATAAACAAAACTATGCATATCAAATTTGGTAAAAAGAAACAACAACTAGATGGGTGTTCAGTAGAACACTTGTGTCGCCCTCTTATGCGTTGTCAGAATAACCAACAATTTTGTGACAAAATCTAAGTGTAAAAAGGGGCATAACTCTGTCAAATATGACCTTGACCAACAAACTTTGGCGGCATCATGACCCTTGTGTCATAAGCAATACAATTTGAAAGTTTGATGAAGAAATCTTAAGAAATGGCAAAGTTATAGCCAACATTAAGTTTTCGTGACAAAATCTAAGTACAAAAAGGGGCATAACTCTGTCAAATAAGACCTTGACCTACAAAATTTGGGGGCATCACAACCCTTTTGACATAAGCAATACAATTTGAAAGTTTGATAAAGAAATCTTAAGAAATGGCAAAGTAATAGCAAAAATCTAAGTATAAAAAGGGGCATAACTCTGTCAAATATGACCTTGAACTACAAAATTTGGCGGCATCACGACCCTTATGTCATAAGCAATGCAATTTGAAAGTAAGATGAAGAAATCTTAAGAAATGGCAAAGTTATAGCCAACGTTAAGTTTTCATGACAAAATCTTAGTACAAAAAGGGGCATAACTCTGTCAATATGACCTTGACCTACAAAATTTGGCGGCATCATGACCCTTTTGTCATAAGCAATACAACTGTAAAGTTTGATGATGAAATCTTAAGAAATGGCAAAGTAATAGCCAACGTTAAGTTTGTGTGACGGACGGACGGACGGACAAAGCAATCCCTATGTATTGCCTTTTCTCCAAAAGGGCGACACAAAAACACTTCACAACTTCAAACAACATAAAATCAATGCAACAATAGAGTTTTGCTTGAATCAAAACTGCTATCAATCACAGAAAAGATCTTATAGAATTACACATTACAACAGGACAGTCAATTTGATTTCTTTTCAAAATTATCTGTTTTCTTCAGTTTGATTTTTTTCACCCACAACCATCACTCTGATCTGGTGCATATTTCAAACAAATTTGGATTGAAGACGTTACGTCATGTTCTGTCAACCCTTCCTTTACTTTTGTCCTCATTGCACTGTCTAAAATAAAAATCAAAGCTGGTAAGAAACATATCTGACAACACATTTTAACCTTAAAAGAAAAAAGAATTAAAAAAATTTAAAATATTTTATTACTTGAACATCACTTCTTCTCAGGTTGTTATTCGTCACTGAATCGAATGAATCTATTGGCTGAAAGTTATACCCAAAGGAAAGTTATTATTAATTCAACAATTGGTTGGTTAGTTATTTATGATTACTCTCTAGCAACTACTTTTCAATGTATGAAATGTTTCAGTTACTTGCGACAGAGATTGTGTGCAACATCATAATCAATGTATCAAAATGTATACTTACTGATTTCATGTCCATATGCAGAGATTGATGCGAAGAGGAGCTTCTGTATAATGCTCTTCGAGAAGAACTTTGCCATGAGTTCATTGGACAATAATCTAAAAATATAATAAAATGTAAAAAGAGTTCAATACAATCTAAACAAGATATATGATCAATTATTAAAATCATCATAGTACATCAGTACAGAATGATCTGGTTAAGCACCCAAAAAACATATTTACATTTGAATAAGCGCTTGGATTCTGTAAAAGTTAAAATACTTCAAGATCAAAAATGAAAGCTGATTAATCATGTTTCCTGAATTGAATTTATTATACCATTAACCCAGATGTGCGAAGCCGAGAATACAGGTCGAATTTCCCCACTACACTAACGATTTATCATGTCATGTACACATTTTATATGCCCGTGTAGATTAAGTTGGAATTAATGCTACGTACTTCATGCGAAATGTTTACAATGCTTATCAAAAAGATAGAAATAATTAATACAAAATATGAAAAAATATTATCTAAATTAATAGTAGTGCTGATACCCACGCATTGCGATAATGTAGTGGGTGGGGTACAGACCATTCTATTTAATCAATTGTTACGTCAACAATGCATGGTCAGGCAAACAGGTATCGTTTGTACTTAATGTAGATGAACTATTAAGAAATCAAATCCCTTTTCATCTTACCTTTTCAAAATGCTGAATAGCTTCTTTATTCAACTGAGATCGAAACTCCTTAGCCGGTTTGCTGTCTTTCACTTTCTGCCAACATTTGACTTGAAAGGTGTAGATCTGGTTGTTGCACACGCAATTCAAATATTCGAAATTAGAATCTTATATTTTCCAAGCAATTGAAGAGATGTGACAGCAAATATGAAGTTCGTTAGTGACTTAATGCCAATCTAAAATGCCAGGTGAAAGCTTTTAAAAGTAAAATGGATACATCCGTTGGAAATGCGCCACCTACAAACATTTTTCCCACATATCACAGCACCACCTATTGAACATATTTAGAGGGGTAAAAGGGGAGTAAAGCTAGTTTAATAATAAAAAATCACAAAAACTTCAACGCAGATGCAGTTATCAGTTATCAATTAGAGCACACGGTTTAATAAAATAACTTCCGGGGATTACAGTCATTTAAAATTACGACCTCAATCCGACGTCGTTCCAACTATATAGATGTCGGGCTTTTGACATTGGATAGACGTCGGATTCAGATCACCGACGTGGTGACCAAAATCCAACGTTGGTCCAACGTTGTACCGACATCGCGCGTTTGCTGGGCTGGTTAGGGTCCTAGTTTCGGACACTTATAGCATATATTTTGGTACAACTCACAAACTAGTTACCAGATCTTTATTAAATTTCACCTCAATCAACTTCGGTTCCTCGTGCTACTGAAGATATTTTTTGTTACTTCTATTTTAACAGTTTAAAGCTGACAATGCCCATAATACTCGTGAGAGGTGTGAGGCAGTATAACAACTTAAACAAGATAGATAGATGAGGTTACCAAGTACATTTTACAGTAAGGATATATGTCAGTACCATGCAGGCCTATTTTTTCTTTGAGCTAATTTTAACATGTGTTGTTAACAGGAACATATCATGCAATGTTTGTCTGATAAAATAGCTGTCTGGCAATCAAATAATATCTACTGAACTGTAGTCCTCAAAATAAAAAACTATTTTTAGATTTTCATGAAAAAATAACGAAATACTCAAGACACACCTTTTAGATTTATCCGATCTTTTATTTTAATTATTAGTCCCTTGTTTATGTTTTCTACTTCCTTGAATTCCATATTCATTATCTAAAAATTCTTTTAAACCGAAAGTAGACAAATTGTGGCTATACGTTTTAACCGTGCCGGCGTACGCCTCTCTATATTCGGTTCATTTTGTCAGGCAGAATCCGGCGCATTATCGGCAAATAGTGCTATTGATCAGGTCGGCATGACGTCACTTCCGTAGTTACCAAATTATCCGCCATATTGCCGAGGTGAAAACAAGCACCTGGCAACCGCATAGTTCAAATAGGGAGTTAGCTTTAAGATAGTCTTATATTCAATTCCAGACAAAGTTTTAACGTTAAACAAACCATTTCATATATATGTTTACTTATTTCAATGTCTTAGCGATATATGTCAGATTTTTCTTTAAAAAAAATCGTGAAAATGATTGTTTAATGACGTTCGATGAAGTATCATGCACAACAAGAAAAGACAGAAAATGTATTTAAAATCGGCCTTTGTAAAATGATCTCTATATTATAATTATTTTCTTTAAGTTTCTAATATTTAGAAAAAGAAATTTTTGTTACAAACTTATCCTATCTTGATATATAGTTTTTCCCAAGTGCACAACTTTTTTGTATAACTAAAATCATGTCGAAACACATCATTATACGAAAATGTTAGGTTGAAACTTTTGTCACAAAATGTATTTTATTACAGGACCATACAATATTATCTAAGAAACTGATTTGATCTAGTCTATATTTAGGGCTGGCATTTGTATTCAAAATAATTTCAAAAAATCACGTAGTTACAGTGAAGGCCCGATATAGAATCCATGTGAAACAGATAGATATATTAGAAGTCACTTACATGTTGCGGAACACTGAAAGCTCATCTTTAAAATCCTTCAAAAAAAAATTATTCCCGCTTCCAATAAAATCGAAATTACACAAACACTATCTCATTTTGACAACGTTGCCATGGTAAATAATTAGCGTAGTTCTAACCATTGATGGAATTGCAGTGGATCTAGCCAAAGGGCATAAGTCACAACAAAGGATGCGATATGATTTGTTGTTAATTGACGACCCCCTGCCAGCAATCTAACTTGTCACACATCATTGCATATTGCACACTGGTCAAGTGCACTTGATAATTACATAACAATTTGCACAGTGCCCAATTTAAATTATGCAACCTTTTTATTGTGAACGATCGCGGTGACATATGAATTTATTTATCACTGTGATAAAAACGAACCATATATTTAATGAATGATAGGCCTATATAATGTTTATACATATACATTATTTGTCACTAGCCTTCGAGGTACATTTATAATGTATGATCAAGTCTGCATAAAAATACTATTTAGTCATCTTACATATATCTATACAACTTGGTAAAAAATAATTCAGCAAATCAGAGTTTCAAGCAGCCCTACGTACAAATATTCAGAAATTACACATTTTTGGCTGTTGATGACAAATTTTATGTATCTGATGAAAGGTTTTTCTATGAGTGAAATTGGACACGTATTTCAGTAGATATCGTGATTTTAATTAGATTGAGTTTTTTAATAGATTTACGTCAACATTTTGTTTTCAACTAATAAAATCGAGAAAACTATTTTGATTAGTTCTTATTATAGACTAGTTCTTAAAACTACCCACAAGAAAACGTTTCATGAAAAAGTTAGGATAGCATGCTTGTGAATTTCTACCTCATTTTAGACGTAATTAGATGGAGCATTTGTGTTCTCATTTTCGGAGGCAAGTTTTAATCGTCAATGGAAATAATATCGTCCATAATTGAATAGTTTGTAGGTCATGTGCATGCGTAGATCTAGATCGTTTCGATACATTTCTTACACATTTAAGAATGAAAAATATCTTTTCCTTTTGATAGAAACAAACAGAAACAGAAGTTGTTGTCATTTGCTTATAAAAACTCATCATAACTGCTGAATTTTTATACTTTAATCACATATTTTATAACATAATTACACGGACTTCGATCTATACGTTATTAACAAGATGGCGGTTGTTTTCACCTCGGACAGCGTTGCTATGCCTGAGCAGGTGCGCGCAACGGTAAATGCCCGGATGTCCGACCTGATCAATTACACCGGAATATACCGGTGTGGATGAAAACACCCTTTTTCGAGGTGAATTGAATGGAGAGTCAGCATAACAATTTTGAGTAACAAAAATATAATAATATTTTCAACAAAATCTGATATTTTTTATGATTCAGCACTGTCTACTTATATATGAGACTGCACAACATTTAACAGACCAACATTGAAATTACAGTCTTACACTGTTGAATATATTGCAAACGTGTAATGTATTCCACCACTTTTCTTAACATTACAATAAAATATAATGAACTCTTGCATACAATGAGTATGGTTTTATATATGTTTTCCTTTCAGTTTCAAAACGATCACATTCAGATAAATAATGAAATTCGTCGCCTATTTTTATTTCCACAGTAATTACAAAAAAAAAAAAAAAAAAAATATGGGTATTATAATTATTATTACAGCTTCCTGTTTCAATAGGGAGTCTGTGGATTTCTCTAAACAATAAGATTTTTTTTAAATTATGTAAATAGCATTTTCAATCAAAATTAAATACCATTCAGATAAAATAAGTCATGTAATTGTTGGCTTACTAAAAGTTATTTAATGGCACCTGCAACGCACTTACCATTTCCGATTAATAGAACTATCAACCGAGGTGACAACCCATTGATTGGCAATACACGGAGGTATTAACAACGGTGTTATCTTTGTTCAAAGTGAAGATACAATTTTATTAAACAGTTTAAAGAAGTATATATGACTGCATTATTATAATTAAAACGTTTTTAGGGAATACAAATTACATAAACAAAAAGTGCATGGGAATCATTATTATGACTTTGATAAATTTCTTTAATCAGGACTGGTATACGTGTATAGCTTGTCAACCGAAATCAAAGCTGCATGGCCTAATAAAAATGTATTCTTAGGTCCATGGTCTTAAATACACCCTTTCACAGTGTTTATTTTTATTTTTGGTCAAGTTATTATTGTTGCTGTACGGACAAAATATATAATAATGAAAATCATTCATCATCATAATATTTATTGGTTCATATAATATTTTATTCATCAGGAACTGAAAATATTTGCTATTTCTTTAAACATTGACCTCAAACCGTATCAAGTTCTAATTGTAGAAATAGCATCAGATGGTATCTCTAAACCCGGTCTGAAATATTACACTCTGTGTTGTGTGTTCTCTTTTTCTTGTTCCTTATTGTTACAAATTTAAATGAAAAGCAGCAAAAATACGGAAATACCATGACCCAAACTAAGATCATTGAGAGATTATTGATTAAGATTATTTCAGAGCCCTGGACTGACAACGCAATATTCGAAGAAAAATGCAACACACTCGTATCTCAGGCAGTTATGTTGTCTTCCATTTCTACCAAAAGACACCGTGATCCGTGTTACATTTAAAGTGTTGGCCAACCAGTCCGGTTATAACTCCTCTACTCAAATATATGGAAAGACACTGGTTTTCTTCGTCGGTTTGGTCCATTGAGAAGTGGTGCGTATATGGGCAGTTAATCCGTACGAACAATGATGTAGAGGGTAATTATTGCATTTTTTCAAAGAAATATTTATGTCTCCCCCACCTCGGGGGGAGACATATTGTTTTTGCCCTGTCCGTCAGTCCGTCCGTCCGTCAGTCCGTCAGTCCGTCCGTCCATTCTTCGTTTCCGGACGATAACTAGAGTTCCTTTTGACCTACAGCTCTCAAACTTCATAGGATGAATGGTCTTATTGAGCAGATGATCCCTATTGTTTTTGGGGTCAGTAGTTCAAAGGTCAAGGTCACAGTGACCGTTGGTCAATTTCTCGTTTCCGGATGATAACTAGAGTTCCTTTTGACCTACAGCCCTCAAACTTCATAGGATGATTGGTCTTATAGAGCTGATGATCCCTATTGTTTTTGGGGTCAGTAGGTCAAAGGTCAAGGTCATACTGACCGTTTGTCAATTTCTCGTTTCCGGATGATAACTAGAGTTCCTTTAGACCTACAGACCTCAAACTTCATAGGATGATTGGTCTTATTGAGCAGATGATCCCTATTGTTTTTGGGGTCAGTAGTTCAAAGGTCAAGGTCACAGTGACCGTTGGTCAATTTCTCGTTATAATTTGGGGTCACTAACTCAAAGGTCAAGGTCATAAGGGGGGAGACAAGTTTTTTTGTGAAAAACAATCTCTAGTTGGTAATTGTTTTCGAAGAATTCAAACCGTGTGACACCTGCGCCAAGCAATACAAAGTATAATAAAAACGCCGCAGACCACTCGGCCATCGCAACAAGCATAAAATAAGTTTCGCAAATAACTGATATTTCATCAACGTAGCAATCGAATATAATATTACACTTGTAACATTTCTATAAAGTTATTTAAAAACGATTTTGTGTTACCGGTATTTGAAGTGCGTTTACAAATTTAGTTCAAGTTCAATGTAGTCTCATTTTTTAACTCTTGCAGGCTGGCATCGTCGCCTAAACGTCATAACAGGAACAGGCCCGGCCTTCTATAACTTGATTAACATACTGCACAAGGAGGAGCAGGTGAACATGGTGTCCTAACTCTGCCTCCGTCGGGTTCAGATCAGCAGTACCGAACAATGCATTAGGACCTTTTTGTGGTCACAGGGTCAGTGAAAATACTGAGGTCAGTTAATTTATTAGGGACTGCATTTGCTTCGTAGTATGTTTTGTGTCATTTGTTTTGTTTTGTAGTTATTAATTTTGTTTCGTAGTATGTTCCGTGTCATTTGTTTGTTATGCAATTATATATACTAGCGGAAAAAAGAAACTGTACATGTGTAAAATGTTCATGTATAGCTCAATTTTATAAATTAAAGCTTGAAACATTACAAAGGTAGTTGTCGGTCATTTACACTGGTCAGTGCTTCAGTTGCACGGGTAGTTTGTCTGTCTGGCCATCGTCTTTGTTTTCACGTGTTTTCGGCTAGCAGTCAATCGCAAACACGTTTGTCGCCTAAACCTGTGTAAAAGCATAGTGTTGATACCTGTAAGACACAAAACCAGCAACATTTTGAAAAACGTCTTTGATACGTCATGCCAAGGTTGAATGAAACTGACAACCAGCAACATTTTGAAAAACGTCTTTGATACGTCATGCCAAGGTTGAATGAAACTGACAGATGCCGCGCCGTAGCCATGATTGAAGCTGGTGTACGTCATACTGACGTTGCCAGACAATTTTGTGTGCACCGAAATACTGTAGACGCCTTGTGGAGACGGTACCAACAGTTTGGGAAAACCAGAAACCGGCCTCGGTCAGAACGTCCACGCGTAACGTCTAATCGCCAGGATACGTACATCCGGGTCGTTCATCTCCGTGAACGACTCAGAACTGCTACTTTGACGGCTAGAAGTATTCCTGACCCTAGAAGAATTAGTTCCTGAACGGTAAGTAATCGATTGCTTGAACGAGGCATACGTCCACGACGTCCAGCCATACGTCCTGTTCTCCAGCAACGTCATCGTGTAGCACGTTTTGCCTGGTGTAGACGACACATACACTTCACGCAACAGGACTGGGCACGTGTTCTTTTCACGGATGAGTCCAGGTTTCATCTCGACAGCAGCGACGGTCGTTCTAGAGAGTACTGTCGTGTTGGTGAAAGTTTCCATGACAGTTGTGTGATTCAACGACGTCCATTCGGCGGAGGTAGTGTCATGGTGTGGGGTGGCATCTCATCCCGTGGCAGAACAGCTCTTGTGGTTGTGGACGGCACACTTCAGGCATCAGATACCGTGACGAAATCATACGACCTCATGTCCTTCCATTTGTGCAGCAACGTAACCTCACGCTGCAACAGGATAACGCTCGCCCGAACGTCGCGCGGGTCGTCACAGACTTCTTGATCCAGAACAATGTGAATGTGCTGCCCTGGCCTGCAATGTCACCGGATATGTCGCCTATAGAACACGTGTGGGATGAGATGCAGCGTCGCTTACGTCGCCTCCAAAATCAGCCGTTGACGTTTCCTGACCTGTCACGTGCGCTTGTGAGAATCTGGAATGGTATTCCCCAGGCATCTTTAAGCACACTTGTCGCATCAATGAGGCGTCGTTGCCAAGCATGCATCGATTCCAATGTTGGACATACACGGTATTGATGAGATGAACTTTGTTTAGAGAACGTCTCTGAAATCTGATCTCTATCGAAGACGCTGCTGATGCAATAACCATATCAATTGAGGTGGTGTTTAATAAAGGTCAGATAAAACCCTGTTGAAATATTTTTTGCGATTTCTTATATATCTCCTAAGTTATAGCATATTATACCCATGCACAGTTTCTTTTTTCCGCTAGTATATATGTTTTTGCAATTTATTTTGTTTTGTAACGTGTTCTTTGTCATTTGTTTTGTTAAATAATCTTCGTAATTTGTTTTGTTTTGTCATTTATATTGTGCTGTAATATGTGTTCCTTTAATTGTTCGTTTTGTCCTCGTGTGTTTGCTTTGTGTGCTGGTGTGTGTTGGTGGTGTATATATGTGTGTGTACATGATTTTGTGTGTGTGTCGTGTGTGTGTGCGTGTGTGTGTGTGTTGGTGGTGTGCACTTCTGGGTGCTGTGGGGTTCGTTTTGGGGAGGCTGCGTTTTTGGTACGTGGCATTCCCTGTTTGATATTATTTTTGTTTTTATGTCATTTGTTTTGTTTTTTGTCAGTTGTTTTTTAAAATATTTATATGTTTACTTCTTTATAAAATGAATAAAGAATTAAATTAATAGAACAAACTTCGTTGTTCTGCAGGATTTAGTCAATAACGGAAAACCTTTTTTTAAAGTCACGTTACACTCACACTAAAATGTCCAAAACGTCCCCAGTCACGAATTGCACCAATGTCTAAAACGTTCCCATTGACAAAGCACTAAATTCAAGAGTGGTTGATAAAAGTTGTAATTAATAGATAGCAAACAATTTTTTTTAAATATTAGACATGAAAAAGGGGGCGGTGGAGTTTCGTCCAAAAAACATGACAAAACTTACTCAAATATGTACAAAAAAAAACAACAACATATAATATAAATTTAATCATAATAATTTGTTCCAATACTTCACTATATCGGGAGGAATTGGGGACGTTATGGTAAATTTGGGGACGTTTGGTTTGGGGATGTTTTGGACTTTTGTATACGGGTTTGGAAAATGTAACATGTAAGCTGGAGCAATAATATTATATTCGTCCCAGATGTAAGTGAGGTAGTGTAAAGTTCTTTGAACAAATATTATGAAATGAATGAAAATCTCCTAGAAGGGTACATCGAAGAATAGGATAACACCACTGTTCAATGTGTAGCTTTAAAAATGTCAAAAAGCTGATATCTTTATCTTACATTTATCCATGTAAATGTCAAATTGTCAAATAAGATATTGCGCCGGAATCCTCCAGATATACCGTCGTACGCTGGCGTACGCCGCGTGGATGAAACGTATAGCCCCAACGTTAGCAAACCGTTTCCGGTCGCCAACTATAAACACACGCGGAATTTGTATTTCATTTTTCACGTAAGGTTTTTGCTGTAGACATAGCTAGGTAAGTAATAGTTTGATAAACGCTCAACAATTTTAGGCCTGTTGCTATGCAATATACAGTGTGAGCGCTTAGTATATTGAATTACTGATATCAATGTCGAATATTTAGTACCATTTCGGATATGATTTAATATTGGACACCGGTGACTTGACACACACACACACACACGCTCGTCACAGTAGTTTAACTCAGATATGCCTATTATGTCCTACTGTAGAATAGGCATATTGGAGTGCAGCTAATATGTACCAAGTATACAGATTCGGAGTACCTTTATTTCTGACACAGTTTTAAAACACTTGAATATTTGTTATAATTTTTTGTGGATCGTCCGTTGTCAGTATTTCAGTCATTTGACTTCTACCAAGCTAACAGCAACAGCAAAAAAAATGTGAACAATTACCTAAGAAAAAGCGAGGAACTATCTGCCCACAGACTAGTCTAACTATTGATCAGGTCGGACATCCGAGCATTTACCGTTGCGCACACCTGCTCAGGCATAGCTACGCTGTCCGAGGTGAAAACAACCGCCATCTTGTTAATAACGTATAGAGCGAAGTCCGTGTAATGTTATAAAACTATTTGATTAAAGTATAAAAATGCAGCAGTTATGACGAGTTTTTTATATGCAAATGACACAGACTTCTGTTTCTGTTTGTTTCTATCAAAAGGAAAAGATGTTTTTCATTCTTAAATGTGTTAGAAATGTATCGAAACGATCTAGATCTACGCATGCACATGACTTACAAATTATTCAATTATGGACGATATTTGTTTCTTTGACGATTAAAACTTGCCTCCGAAAATAAAAATACAAATGCTCCATTTAATTACATTTCTAAAATGAGGAAGAATTTCACAAGCATGTTATCGAAGGTTTTTCATGAAACTTTTTCTTGTGGGTATATTTAAGAATTAGAATCTAGTATTAGAGCGATCTACGATTTCATTAGTTGTAAACAAAATGCTGACGTAAATCTATTAAAAACTCATTATAATCGAAATCACGATATCTACCTAAATACATGTACGTGTCTAATTTCACTTATAGAAACACATTTCATAGGAGTACATAAAATTTGTGATCAACAGCCAAAAATAAGTATTTTCCGAATATTTGTAAGGTTGCTTGAAACTTTCATTTGCTGAATTATTTTTTACCAAGTTTTATATATGTAAGATGATTAAATAATCGTTAAATGCAGACTTGATCATACATCATAAATGTAACTCGAAGGTAAGTGTCAAATAACGTATGTGTATAAACGTTATATAGGTCTATCATTCATTAAATATATGGTTCGTTATTGTCACATGATAAATACATTGTAAATTCATATGTCAGATTGATCGTTCACAATAAAAAAAAGTTGCGTAATTTACAACGCGTTGCAGTTGGGTTTGCCCGTTCGCTATCTTGGCAATCGATACAGTTATAATCTTACGTCACTCATAGCGCGATTTTGAAACTATTATTAGAGCTAGTTTATAGGTTAACTCCTCCCCATTTCAGGACATTTAGGTGCGAGCGTCCAGCTTCTTTCTCACGTCGTCAATTTGCTCCACCCAAAAACCCGCATGGTAAACTTCATGTATCGTTTTTATTGCAAGTGACAAACAGTATTTAATAATTTCAAATATAGGTTTATTCGCGTATTTTGGAGTGACTTCGAGAGAAATTATATAGATCTTCTGTTATTTAAAATGTTGATTAATATATACTCTTTAAATCACAGCGATTGAGCTACGGTATCATTGCATTTATTATACGTGTAGACCGTAAGTTTATGAATTAGTGTACATGTAAATTATGTTCAGGAACTTTACACCACCGGAATTCCATTGCAGTAACATGTTATCCTACATAATTCATAATGACGTCTGGTGAACAAAAATATATTGTGATGCATTTTTCATAAAATGCGTTTTTCAGTCTGTTTCTCAACTCGCCTTGTCAAGTGGACTTCAAACAAAATGTCAACGAAAGTAATTAAATTGACGAAATTATCAATATAATTGATTTCGCAGCGTGAAAAATATGTTTTATTTTTCGGCAGTACTGGAACTCCTTTATTTCGCAGAGCGTCGCCACAAAAGCGAGGTCATGCCATGGGTAAGGAAGTCTACTGACATACTAAGTATCTAATGCCGTACTGTACGTACTGACATATTCAGTGTATCTGCCAAAATATTTACTTGTACGGACGTTGTATTATCATAACCAAGTTTCCTCTCTACGGCCGACAGTGAACTCTTGTGAACTGTGTTTTTACTTTAAAAGCCCTTCAATTTTCGGAGTGCGGTCGGGGCGTTGAGTTTAAGAAAAAAATACAAATCAATGAACAGGGGTGTAGAACTTTACTTCGGCCATAACAATGAAACGACAGACATGACAGTCAGACCAGTAGATTAATGACGATTATAATTTGTTTCACTTTATCTCATATAGTTACATCTATTTCAATTCTTATATAAAAATCTGTAGATGAGTGTTGGATACTGCATCCTGACCAATCCAATTTACCATAGTCATAAATGAGCGAAATGTTGGACACATGACTGCAGGGTAACACGATTACTCAAAACTTTGTAATAACTCTTAACTAACTAGAATTATTTCGGCTTTTGTCACATTTTGAAAAAAAAAAACATCCGACGAATGATAAAGAAAACAATATATCAGATCTGTGAAAGGGGTCATACTGAAACGCCAAATTAATTAGGCTATTGGAGTGCTGCTATATATGTCCAACCCATAGTACAGATAGGGTCCGACATGTCTGACACGGGACTTTCTGCTGTCAGACAAGCGGCTTTTCTGTCCCGGGTCCCGGTTGTCCGCAGGCTAGCCGAAATGTTGAGGGGAAAACATAAAAACAAATAAATATTGTACGAAAGTCCTGTTTTACCTAGCCCAGACATTTTAGATCTATTTGCTGTATTGGGATAACATTTTAATCTTGCTTACTTTAAAAGTGCACTGTTAATGTGTTTTATTTTTATTTGTATGTACATGCATATACCTCGTGGTGTAGCCTCAATATTTCGACTGCAAGAGAGAAAAATTTTACAAACTGATATTACATCTAGTCTGCCTTTGCGAAGGGCGGCCATCGTATGTAGCAAAAAGCACTTGCGTGCAATTAGTTGGGCTATATATATGTTGAGGGACGCAATAAAATTCCCATAGTCTAATTCATAAAGTTTTGGGAAAGTTTCATCAATGAGTGTACACCTGGCTCTGCCATTTACCAAATGGCACTTAAATATATACTTTATCCGGTACTTCTTCTGTTATGACTTTAATTTTTCTTTCCACGTTCGGAACGTGACGTTAGAATCAAATAAAGACTGATAGCATGCGCCCCTATTTGACCTTTTCAATGAAAGAACGGAGGGGAGGAGTTAACCGATATCTACATGCTCTATTAATAGTTTCAGATTCGCCTTTGTGTGACGTAAGATGGTAAATGTATTGATTGCTAAAATAGCAAACGGGCAAAGCCAACTGCAACGCGTTGTAGATTGGGCACTCTGCAAATTGTTATGTAATTATCAAATGCAATTGACCAGCGTGCTATATGCAATGATATGTGACAAGTTAGATTACTGGCAGGGGGTCGCCAATTAACAACAAATCATATCGCATCCTTTGTTGTGACTTATGCCTTGGGCTAGATCCACATAAATTCCATCAATTAACCATGGCAGTGATTTTTTTACTTTTTTTTGCAACAGCCCATACCTTTTAAATTGGGAATTTTTAGCGCGATAAACTTCAAAATTTCGGAGTCAAATCGGTGAAAAAAAATCACTGCATGGCAATGTTGTAAAATGAGATTGTTTGTGTTATTTGATTTTATTGAATGGATTTTAAGGATAAGCTGTAAGTGTTCCGCAACATGTAAGTGACTTTTTGTATCTGTTTCACATTGATTGAAACTATTTTGAATATAAATGCCAGCCCTTTATAAAGACTAGATCTAAAAACAAATCTGTGTATTTAATAATATCATACTTTCCTGTAATAAAATACATTTTTGTGTCAAAATTTCCAACATAAAATTCTGGTATATACCTAATGTTGTGTTTCAACCAGATTTTAGTTAGACCTATATGAGAAAAGTTGTACACTTTGGAAATCTATATCAAATTAGGACAAGTTTGTAACAAATAAATTATTTAGAAATCTATCTTAATATAAGAAACTTAAAGAAAATAATTAAAATATATAGATCAATTTACATAGGCCGAATTACATACAATACATTTTCTGTCTTTTCTTGTCGTGCATGATATTTCACCGAACGTCATTAAACAATCATTTTCAGGAATTTTTAAAAGAAAAATCTGACAAACATCGCTAAGACATTGAAATAAGTTAAAATATATATGAAATGGTTTGTTTAACGTTTAAATTTGTCTGGGCTGAAAAATAAGACTATCTTAAAGCTTACTCCCTATTTGAACTATGCGGTTGCCAGGTGCTTGTTTTCACCTCGGCAATATGGCGGATATTTGGTAACTATGGAAGTGACGTCATGCCGACCTGATCAATTTCGACTTCGAAGGCAAACCAAATTTATAGGCTGATATTTTATAGTTGTTTACCTTCTAGAGGTGTGACAGTTATAAAATATCAGCTCTGTGAAAGGGGTCACACTGAAATTTATTTATTAATTAGGCTACCCACAGGCATGTTTCATCTTTTTTGTTCTTTCGTCAACATTGACATCACATTATTGGCTTTTAGTTTTAGAAGCAATTCAACCTGGAATGTAAATTTATTTTGAGATCGCAAATTACAGAATACTTTTTGTTTTTCCTTTTTACTTTAGAATAAAAACACTTCAGTGCAAAAAGAGAACACAAGTAGAAAACTCTGTGCAAAATTAGGGTACACAATATGTAAAAATTACCTCCCATGGTGACCTCTTTGATGGGCCTCATAAAATTTGTGAATTAAATTATTTTTAGGAATAACCAAAAATTCTGTCAAATAGCACGAGGAACGGAAGTTGGTTGAGTTGAAATTTCATAAAGATCTGGTAACTAGTTTGTGAGTTAAAGCAAAATATGTGCTAAAAGTGTTTGAAACTAGTAGTAGTAATAATTACTTGTTTTTAACCACTTTATTCTTTTATCTCAGTTCTTATTAACATTCCTGTCAGTTGACGCATTTGACTAAATGGAAGATAGATAGATAATAATGATCTTTATCAGGTCTAGGCTCTAGCTATAGTTGCAGATTAGTAATTTACCTGTAAATTTACACATATTCTGTTTTCAGGTCCAGAGTTACAGAAGTTCCATATCTCCAGAAAGTCTTATGAAGATTGGCTACAGTTAAGGAAGTTTATATAGGCATAATTAGGCATGTATGTTGCTTTAATGTATGCATGATTATGTATTGTTAACTTAATATTATTCCAGTTATTGCAATAAAAGGATCTGTCGGTAAATATGGCAGTTTCACAGGCACCATAAGTTTTGGTTATACTTAATGTATTGCTAATATCAGAAATATCATTGTCATTTAGACTTCGAGTAATATGCTGGACTGCTGGTCTAGTCTGGGAAACACATCTTGTCAAAGGATTTTAAAAGGGAGCAATCGAAGGTCTGAATAGTTAGATTATAATGGATCAAATGATAGAAAATGATCAGCACATTATGATCTGATGCTTGACCAGTTTACTATTGGCTCTTTCTTAAAGCAAACTACTGCATAAACATCAAATGAATCGTTGACTTTCTTAGCAACCACTGATTTCCCCTACCGACCAGTGACTTCCTCTTGGAACAATGACTTCTTAAGCAGCCACTGACTTCCCCTAGCAACCACTGACATCCTTAGGTAAGTGCACTGGTACTTAGGTGAGCAATGATTTGTTCTTATATTCCAGATAACTGTTTGTGATGGATGGGGACCTGTATGATGAGTTTGGTAATTATGTAGGGCCGGAGCTGGATAGTGATGATGATGATGATAGTGATGATTCAGATGACCGGGATGATGTGGAGAAATACCCAGACTATGGAGGCGCTGATGTATGTAACGCTACAAGAAAAAGATTTAGCCTATACAATGTATTATAGTACATAATGAGTATGTTAACATACATGTTTCATACTGATGCCTCCCACAGAGTCGGATGAAAATTCAACAAAGGGTTTGGACATGAAGAGCTCACAATATTTTTTCACATTTCAGGTCCCTGTGACATTGACCTGTAATTATATGACCCCAAATTGTAATACTGCCTTGTTGGAATTCAATACAACTTCATACAATGGTCAAGCATAGTGAGAAGAAGTGCAGTTTACAAGAACCATAACTCTGTATTGACTAATTATATAACTCTATTTTGAAGTTTTTTGCAAGGTATTCTGATACTTAACTAATAACTTCTTCAGTTGATACAGCAGTCTTTCAGGGGTATTAATCACATTTAGTGATAGGTCTAGTTGTTTTTGTTTTGTTTTTTTTTCCGCAAAAAATGTTCTAGTTGGTTCTGACATACATGTCTAAATAAAACATTTTTTTCCAGGAATAAATGCTCTAATCTTTATAAAACATTAAAAAGTAAATTATAATTATGACTTATTGATAGATATTTGTTGATAAAAAAACTGCTTTAAAGGTGAAGACTACTTTACATTGGTATTGCAAGATGATCTACTGTGACTGTCTGATTAAATCAAAAGTGCTCATTTGTGTTCTGATGTGGTTATACTGATACTCCTGTTTTAACAGAAATTCATTTTGTATAATCTGATTTGTAAACTTGTAAGAAACAGTCCGCCTTTTCTAATTCAGATGTTCATCCTTTATGTTACAGGAAGATGAGGCAATGGACCAGGATGATGAGGATGCTTCAGACATGCAGGTTGTACTACATGAAGACAAGAAGTATTACCCCACACCAGAGGAGGTGTATGGACCAGAGGTGGAGGTGAGAAAACTTGTTTCAAGTTCATGTGGTTATATGAATTTGTTTCCAGTGATTAGAACTATGTCAGGTTAAGTGTTTAAAGGCTGATGCATGCAGTAATCTCGCCAGTCGTCAAACGATCATCAAATAAGTTTGCTGGAATGTTTATGTAATTACAAGGGTATGTTACTTGTATACATTATAACCAAAGTATGTCACATATTCATGTGAGGTTGTTAGTGGAATGGTTATGAAGAAATGGAGAAGTCCAATGGAAGGTGGTCAAGTGGTTATTGCTCTGGACTACCAATTAAGGTCACTTGTTCGAATCCCAGCCGGGGCACTGGAAATTTAAGAAAAGGTTTTCAGTGTTTCCCACCCATCTAGAGATGAACTGGTTAGCATCCCAGAATTAGTCTCATGTGTATCAGTGCTATACACTGGGCATGTAAAAGAACCAAGGGGTCTATTTGTAAAAGAGCTAGAGTCCCGGTCCCGCATTCTGTTGTATCTGCATCTGTCTCTCTTCAACCTGTGCCTGTCCGGAGTCTTGGCAAGTTCACCCAGGGAGATATTCCAGGGTCGGGCAGGACTATAAAGTATAAATACTATTATAATGGAATGATTTATCAGAAGCAAGACTGGTCTAAAGTCAGAAGTCATATTAGGATAGGAATAAAATGCTATTGATTATCCTGAAAATTTTCCTATAGAAGAACTGAATTAATATCTTGGAGAAATGCCCTAATACAGACAAATAATGTTTTAAAAGTAAATTTGGATACCCAACGTAGTCCCTTCATTAAGAAAACATGAACTTGAAAGCTATCTAATTATCTTTGTAAGAATTCAGTATTTATATGCAATTTCTTTCCAGACGATTGTTCAAGAAGAAGACACCCAGCCATTGACAGGTAATATTTCCTCTGCTTATATTGAAAGTGATGTTGCCATTTTAAAAAAGACATTAATCATTTATGTATACTCCTACAATAATGAAGATTGCAATTATAGATCTATATAACCTATGATTCTCTATAGCAGTTTTACTCTAGACTTATATATTGTATATAGAGAAAATCTGGAAAGTATTTTTTGACAATCCTTTCTGCTAGGTAAAGCTTCATTTAAATGTATATCACTAATTCAGTCAATAAAAGAAGTAACTTCGTATATCTCATTTCTTACATATTTTCAAACTATATAGAGCTTCATACCGGACTGTAATTCAATTTGACCATGTTGAGGGATAATACAACTTTAACTTTAACATGTGTACCACTAGATCAATGTTAGTCATCGCCCAATACGTCCGTTACTTATTCAATCATGGTACAAAGAAATAGATGTTTGTGTAATTGGGGTTATTTGTTTATTATGTAAAGACTCTCTCATTAGAATTTAGACCTTTTAGTTTTGCTGTTTGACATTTTCAGAGCCAATCATAGCACCTGTGAAGAAGAAAAAGTTTTCAATGGCAGAACAAGATTTACCCGACACTGTTTACAACATGGAGTACGTATAGTTACTCTAGTTGACCTCTTTCTTTTCAAGATTGTTTTTGTGAGCACATACTTAAGGGTTGATCAGTAAATGGTTGTATCTGTGTATGAATTTAAAAAAAACTCATGATGTTATCAAGGTCAGTCCTCTTTGTGTCTTATATTCATTGAGGCCAGCCTCTGAAATATGAAACCTTACCTGGTAGGTCTTAGGTTGCTTAGTCAGCAGTTTTGAGTTTTTAGCTTTGAAGATTTATTTTTCCTACATGTTGCGTTGCAAATTCTGTTATGAGACAGGGTTTTTTTAAAGTAGATATCTAGTTTCATCAATTTGAAAAGAGATAAGCAGAAGATTGTTGTTTGTGTTACAGATTTCTAGCGGACTTGATGGACACCCCAGAACTGATCAGAAATGTTACATTGTGTGGACATCTGCATCATGGAAAGGTAAGGCTTGTAAAGTCTACATAATGTATATGTAGAGACTCTTAACAGTATAGAAACATGGCAGATGTAGATGCATGGGAATTGTTAACTTAAATCTGTAATACTGTTCGCCTTTTTTCAAAATCTTTCTTTTCCATTGGTTGGGAAGTGTTCTCTGACAATATGATGTAAATTTTGCGGTAAGTTTTGTGTACTGTATACCGTCATTGAAGCAACATATTGTTTATAATATCTTTACAGATTAGGTTTTGTCTTCTCCATTATACATTGTTATAGATGAGAACATTTACAATCATTCTTATTTTCTCTGCATTAATCTGTCCTGGTCATTGTTTAAAAACTGGTCCAAAGTTACTGAGCAGAAATATTCTGTGAGTTTGTTTTGGCGATAGATATGCAATTGTGAAATTTAATTTGTCTTGGCCTTGAGACACTTTGAACAAACCAATTTTTTTTAATGTTTTTCAAAAAAGTACAACACTGTCCCAGTCCTCTATAAACTGGTCAAAATTGAATGAGCAGAAACTATGTTTCGGCGATAGATATGCAAGTGTGAAAAAAATAGTTGTTTTGGTCTTGAGACACTTTTAACAAATCAAAAACAATTTTTTAAAAAGTACAACACTGTCCCAGTTCTGTATTGAATGTGTGTTAACTTCTTTTCAAACAAGTTAATTTTCAGTGAACATTTATATCTTAATTCACAATTCTATTGTAGACAACATTTGTGGATTGCTTGATCTCACAGACTCATCCAGAGATCAATGTAAAAGATGACAAAGATGTAAGTACAATAAAGTTCCTGTGTGAACACCATCCTTGTACCAGTAACAAGAGATCTTATTAATGAATCGGTCTCATTAGTGAGACCTATTTACTATAAAATCGAGCATTTGATTCTGAAATGTCTGGTCTTAATATCGAAGGCAATCTTAATATCTGGTGGTCTTACTGGCGAAACTTCACATTACATACAAAAATGCTTCTGAGACTTAAAAACTTGTATTTATTCATTTGTTCAACATTTACCAGCTATCATATATATCATGTTCAATTTAATTAGTCAAACACATTAGACATAATTTAGTCAAATTCATTTCCTTGGTATATAAATTATTTAGCCTTACTTCTTGAAACACAGCTTTTTTATCTGAAAACTTTTAGATGACAAGTTAGATGAACTGATATTTGAAATTACTTAAAATTGATGTTATCCAGATATAAATGTATAAAGTGTACTTTGTTTTTTTCAGATAAGATACACAGACACATGTTGCACGGAAATTGGGTAATTTAGATCTGTAATACTTTTTACCTTTCTTCTTCTAGTATGAATCTTTGCTTTTCCATTCAGTGGAAGTGTTCTCTGAGAATATGAATAAATTTTTGTATGTTTTGTTCTATTAAACAGGTTTTGTTGAGCATGAGATTGTTGATATCATACCCATCTAGTTAAGTTGGTCTTGTCCATTATTAGATAGCAATAATGACATTTCCATTCTGTTTGAACCATCTTCTCTGCATTAATTGTAACCTGGTTACAGGATATTTATAAAAGAGTACCGATTTTAATTACGCAGACATGAGTTCTGAAACTGAATTCACGTCTTAAAAACTTTAGTTTGCACATTGTAAAGTTAAATTTGTCTGTGAACTTGGCATTTGAACTAAATCAATTTTTTTAATGTCCCTTTTTCAAAAACGTACAACACTGTCCAAGTCTACCCTATAAACTTGGTGCTGCCAAACTTGAAATAAGCAAACTTTGTCAATGTGTTTGATAAAGGTATGTATGTAACAAATCAGATGGGCAGCTTGTTTTGGTCTTGAGACACTCTTATAACAAATCAAAAACAATTTTTTAAATAGGAAGTTACAACTGTCCCAGTTCTGTATTGAATATGTGTAAGACTTCTTTCAAACCTCAATTGGTTAATTTTCAGTGAACTATTTATACTGTTTTGCTTCTTAATTCTCAATGGCGTCTGTTTTAGACAACTATTTGGTAAGGGTATTGCCTGATCTCACAGACTCATCCAGAGATCAATGTATAAAGATGACAAAGATCTGAAGTATTATCAACGGTATTGCATGAACACCAATATATACCTTGTACCAGTAAATAACCTGAGGAATCTAATCCTAATGAATCGGTCTTAATATTTAGACAGATTTATCACTTTTTACTTAAGTCAAGCTTTTGGTTGAAATGTCTGGTCTTAATATCTAAGGGCAAATATCTTGAATACTATGTAAAGGTCTTGACTTGAAGCTCAAACTTATCTAGACATACAAAAATGCTTCAGAGACTTTTAAAGTTTTCAATAATATTTATCTATTTGTTTTTGACATTTATGCCAACTATCATATTATATTTATGTGACATATGAAATGTTTTTTATAATGTCCAATTTAATGAATATATCGGTACTAAATTTGCTCAAAACATATTTAATATTATCTACCTAACCATCCCCATAACTTTTTTTGTCTGAAGACTTTTTCCCTTTTAAATTAGATAACTGATTTTATTTAAAGATGTTGTAGAAAGTGAAATCTTCTTTTTTTTTCAGATAAGATACTACAGATACATTGTTCACTTGAAATTAAGGTATTATAAACTTCTTTCCATCTTTTTGCTTTTCTTCTTTAGTATGAATCTTGCTTTGATTACAGTGGATGTTAGAAAATGAATAACTTTTGGTTATTGTTGATCTCATTGAACAGGTTTTGTTGGTCTTAGATTACGAAATCCTACCCATCTGGTTACAAGTTAGCCTTGTAAAATATTCGTAATCAGCCAATAATGACCTGACCATTCTGTTTGAACCATCTTGTCTTTGAATTAAGACTATGTAGGACCTGTTTAGAGGATATTTATACAAATAGTACGGATTCATTATGATTACTCGGGCCATGAGTTTGAAACTTTGTATTCACAGTCTTAAAAATCTTAGTCTTGTCACATTAAAGCTCTGTGTGTCTGTGAAATTGGATTTCTTACTAAGATTGACAGATATGTCCCTTTTTCGAATTTCAGCGTGGTGCTAAGTATAAAGTCTACACCTGTGACTTTGGTGCTGCCGGATACCAAAACTAAATCCTACCTTGTCAATGTGTTTGATACACCTGGTACGTATGTAACATAAATCATTGATGGGTAGGATTGCTGTTATCATTCTTAGATAAAAAATAAAATCAGGATGGTAATAGGGAAGCCTTGGTTCAAGTTGATCTGCTTGAAATCACTAAGACTGCTTTGAAACCTCATGATTGTGAAGCTTTACCATCATAACCATAGTGACCATTGGTACTGTTCTGCTTCTAATTCCTCTTGAATGGCGTAAAAAAAAATTCTTTAGAAATACACGCTTGCATTACAGATTTCAATCTATACAGAGTTTTGCATATTATGGAAAATTTGAAAACTATTAGTGAAATTATTGTCCTGATGAGGAATACATAAGTTGTGAAATGCATTAACTAGTAGATATTTAAGAAATAGATTTCACATTTAAGTGATATACCAGTTATTATATCACGTGTAGAGTGTAGATGCGTAGTGATCTTGTCTGAAGCCAGAAGGCTTGAGTGATTAATATTTAGCATCTAGCATTGGCTAGTGATATACTAACCAAGTTGTTCAAATAATCATCCTCAAAAGAAAAATCTATTTCCATTCTAGACACGTTAATTTTAAACAAAACAAAAGTTGGAAGGGAAACTTTAAAATTTCTGCTTTGTAACCACAAGTCGCTGCATTGAACTTGTAGTATTCCGTGGCATGTCCTTGCATTTCATGACATTTACCGCTGTTCATTTTTACCCCGTCAAATATTAAACGCTAGGCGTCCTTATTTTTACATAGTTATGGCTAATATTGTTGTCGATACCAGATGGCCTAGAAAATTTTAGTACTATTTAGTTTTAGCATTGCATGTGACTTCATTCTTATAGACAATTACAAATCCAAGCCTGTCTTAGACACATGGACACTTTACTGACATGTTGTGTGAAAATTGACGCGTGAGATTCATCAGACAGCTCAAAAATAGTTTTCAGACGCCCTTAGTGTAATCTATACGTAGGTTGGTATATCAAACTGAAAATCCTTCTTTGCCTATATAGGAGAAATTTTCAATAGTGTTAGAATGTATATTTTATTGAATTATCTATTGTATTTAATCATCAGAATGTTTGCTATTCTGTAATTTTAGCAACAGTTTACTAAAAGATATTCTGTGTATTTCAGGGCATGTAAATTTCTCAGATGAGGTGACAGCTGCACTAAGAATAAGTGATGGGGCAGTCATTTTTGTAGATGCTGCAGATGGGGTAAAAATACTTAAATACATTAAAATAGCAATTAATGACTCTAAGGCAAGACTACAAATTCAGTGACATGTTTATGTACTATGCGCAGTTTAGGTGTGAATGCTTTACAAGTACTTGTATTTTAAAAAAAATATCTGTTATTTTTGTAACCCACCTTCCAGTAGTGTATGATACTACCCTGAAATCATGAGAGCCAGTGAAAAATGTCCCCCTTCAGTTCAGTTGATTGGTCAACACAGTTATTTGATTTACCTTTTTCTGTTTAAATTTAAGATAAACGGATTACGTGATACACATACATTGTACTTAAATTGTGTGCACTACATTTTTAAGTCCGGCTTACATTATGGAAAAGCCAGGCACTGGTTCATACAATTGGAGTGTAGAAAAGTAATTTTTTTTTTAAGATTTCCTGGACAGTTCATATCAAAACTGTTTGTCTTTAATTATGAAGAAGTGTTCATGACATTATGTGCATTTGATGTTACAAGGCTAATGCACGTTACATTGTATCTCTACAGGTGATGCTGAACACAGAAAGGATGATAAAACATGCTATCCAGGAAAAGTTACCAGTCTGTGTGTGTATAAATAAGATTGACAGACTGATTCTAGAGTTGAAGTTACCCCCTACAGATGCTTACTTCAAGCTGAGAAATATTTTGGATGAGATCAATGGCATTGTCAGGTATTCTCTAGAGATGACTCTCATAATTTAAATACGTTTTTAAGCTTCTGTTTCTAATTTCTGTCATTATTAGTTTGTTTATAATTGCTGGATGGTAGGTATTTACCAGCTCAGTGTATACATGTTGCAAAATAAGTGTCTTAATAGCTCGTGAGACATCATGCATAATTTAAAAAGTCAGATTTGAGAGAAGAGCAGGCAGTTTTTCTTATTTTTACCCATTTGCCATGGAAGGTTTGAGACAGATGTAGACCAAATACTCTCATCAGCTGGCTTGACAAGGGCTCCAGTCTAGATCCTTTAAGCTACAAAGTTAACACCATAATAACCAGACTTCCCAGGCCCGAACATTTATCTTACATTCTTGTATGAAACATTTAAAGGGTGTTTCTTCTTATATATTGTTTATAAACAATTTTTCATTGAATCTTAATGTGAAAGATGATTGGTATAAGCTTATATATATGTTTATAGTTCTTTGTTTGTGCTTTGATTGCAATCCACAGGCACTGACCCGCACTTCAACCCATTTCATCTGCTCAAACCTTCATTCCTCTGTCAAACAGGCTCAAAACTATTTGAAAATGTGCATTTATTCTATAACTTTTACATTTGTATTTATATTTATTTTAACCATCGATTTTTTCCTGTATTGGTAGTTTGTATACAGAAGAAGAGGGCGGCCAGCTGGTGTCACCACTGATAGGGAACGTCTGTTTCGCGAGTTCGTACTACAGACTCTGCTTTACGCTTGGGTCCTTCGCTAAAATATATTCAGACATATATGGCGGAATAAACGAAAAAGAATTTGCTAAAAGATTGTGGGGAGATATCTATTTCAATAATAAAACGTAAGATATTAATCATGTTTAATTTTTATAATCAACCAATTTTTAACAGTATATGTATAGATACTTCTATATTTAGCTAGGCATATTTCTTTGAATGTGTTACATAAAGGATCTGTGAAAAAATAAAGTTTTAAATTAATGAGTGGAAAGAAGTGTATTGGTTGAGTATCCAGTCTGTAGCCATAATTTTTCATGCGACAGAATTCTATTCTACCGTTCCTTTAAGGGAAGTTGTTATATGAAGCTGAATATAATGTATTATAGTATAGTGTGCACATGATGCGAAATGATGAAGCAGTGAATTATATAGAACTATTTGATAATAGAGAAGATGCAATCGTGAACAATTACAGTAGTGTTGTAAAGTAAATATTCAATTATTTCCTTCATATATGCTCACTCTCATTTCATGTGCAAAATAATATACTAAATGTCAAATTCCAAGAAATGAATCTCACCATATTATAAGTTAAGGTAAACCTACATGATATAAACTTAAGTTTACAATAATGGTGACGTATAAAATGTGTGTCATGTTTTTACAGGCGAAAGTTCAGCAAGAAGCCACCAAACAGTTCAGCTCAGAGAAGCTTTGTAGAATTCGTACTGGAACCAATGTACAAAATCTTTGCACAGGTAATCTAGGGCTGAGTTAGGGTTATCAGATGTTTTCTGATGCTCCTTGAGTGTTGTCAGATCGTGTCAGTAATGGCATTTTTTTAAAGAAGACAAATTGGAAAATTAATGTTGTGGTGCTCTCTTTTTTGCCATACTGGTATTCTGTATAGTATCCCTGTTAACCACCTGGCCCTTTCTATTTCAAGATTGTTGGAGATGTGGACAACAGTCTGCCCAGGGTCTGTGATGAGCTGGGAATCTCCCTGACCAGCGAAGAGAAGAAACTCAACATAAGACCCCTCATGCGAATTATCTGCCGCAGATTCTTTGGTGATTTTACAGGTACATTGTAAATTCTTCTGTAATGAAAACATGTTGTAAGAATATAGAACAGTATTATTTCGGGAGACACTCAAAATCCCCTCAGTCAAAATCCCCTCTTTTTCTCCCATTTTTAGCTCGACTATTCGGAGAATATGGAGAAAGAAATTCAGTCACTTGATCGGTCAAGGCGTCGGCATTGCTTCTTTGGTTAAAGTTTTGCCTGCTAAGTACTATCATGCACATATCTCAGTAACCACTTATGATATTGACTTGAAACTTTGTTCATGTCTTTAGGGGTGTCATACAATCAAGGCAGATAACTCTTGAAAAAATTAAGTACAAATTATGGCCCTTGTTTGACTTTGAAAATTTGGTTAAAGTTTTGCCTGCTAAGTACTATCATGCACATATCTCAGTAACCACTTATGATGTTGACTTGAAACTTTGTTCATGTCTTTAGGGGTGTCATACAATCAAGGCAGATAACTCTTGAAAAAATTTAGTACAAATTATGGCCCTTGTTTGACTTTGAAAATTTGGTTAAAGTTTTGCCTGCTAGGTACTATCATGCACATATCTCAGTAACCACTTATGATATTGACTTGAAACTTTGTTCATGTCTTTAGGGGTGTCATACAATCAAGGCAGATAACTCTTGAAAAAATTAAGTACAAATTATGGCCCTTGTTTGACTTTGAAAATTTGGTTAAAGTTTTGCCTGCTAAGTACTATCATGCACATATCTCAGTAACCACTTATGATGTTGACTTGAAACTTTGTTCATGTCTTTAGGGGTGTCATACAATCAAGGCAGATAACTCTTGAAAAAAATTTAGTACAAATTATGGCCCTTGTTTGACTTTGAAAATTTGGTTAAAGTTTTGCCTGCTAAGTACTATCATGCACATATCTCAGTAACCACTTATGATGTTGACTTGAAACTTTGTTCATGTCTTTAGGGGGTGTCATACAATCAAGGCAGATAACTCTTGTATAAATTTAGTACAAATTATGGCCCTTGTTTGACTTTGAATATTTGCCTAAAGTTTTGCCTGCTTGGTACTATCATGCACATATCTCAGTAACCACTTATAATATTGACTTGAAACTTTGTTCATGTCTTTAGGGGTGTCATACAATCAAGGCAGATAACTCTTGTATAAATTTAGTACAAATTATGGCCCTTGTTTGACTTTGAATATTTGGTTAAAGTTTTGCCTGCTAGGTACTATCATGCACATATCTCAGTAACCACTTATGATATTGACTTGAAACTTTTTTAATGTCTTAAGAGGTGTCACACAGTCAAGTCAGATAACTCTTGTATAAATTTAGTACAAATTATGGCCCTTGTTTGACTTTGAAAATTTGGTTAAAGTTTTGCCTGCTAGGTACTATCATGCACATATCTCAGTAACCACTTATGATATTGACTTGAAACTTTTTTAATGTCTTAAGAGGTGTCACACAGTCAAGACAGATAACTCTTGTATAAATTTAGTGCAAATTATGGCCCTTGTTTGACTTTGAAAATTTGGTTAAAGTGTTGCATGCAAGGTACTATCATGCACATATCTCAGTAACCACTTATGGTAGTTATATCAAACCTTGCAATAGTGTTCAGGGTAAATTTTGTATCAAACAATTAATTTACCAAAAATTAAATCTATAGTTATAGATTTTGACTTTTTTTATGATTCAACTTTCCTAGTTTATACTTAATAGTTAGCAGAATTTTGTTTTGCTATTATACTGATAAAAGTTTTGTTTTATTAGCAAACACCCACAATAGTCGAGCGTGCTGTCTTATGGACAGCTCTTGTTGGATGTACACTCTAATATTTCATCAAGTTTTGCAGTGACGAATTGTTTTTGGAAAGAAATTGTTTGATCTCTGGTGCTGGTTAAATGTAATAGATACAGTACAATTAAAACTTTGTAAACTTGGATATAGCAACCATTTGTCTTGGGAAGGGATTATTGTTGTTATGCAATTACCTGCTGTAAGTGGCTGTTGTTTCTTGTTGTTGAATGTCCAAGGCAGGTTGTGTAACACATAAACAGCTTTCTGATTGAACAGTATGGGCAAGTGTGACATTACATAGACAGGTAGACAGTGTCAAGTAAACACATAAAGTAGACATCAGCAAAGCTCTGTTTAACTTGAATGCTCTTATTGCAGGATTTGTTGACATGTGTGTTGACCATATAAAATCCCCATTGGACAATGCTAGGAATAAAATAGAACACATTTATACGGGACCAATGGAATCAGATCTTGTAGACATGATGGTACAGTGTGACTCAGATGTAAGTATTCATTTGAATTAAAGTAGTTGTTTAGGTGGGCATAATCTATAAAGTAGGTAAATTTTCTCATTTGTTTTCAGTGCACTTTGTTTTTATTAGTCCCCTGCCTGTCATGTGACGAGTAAGGGCTCTGTAGGTTTGCGCTGTTCTGTCTGTAATTTCGTTTCCAGTCTGTATCTTCCACATGCGGCTTGCATGGACCGATTTTGATATAACTACGTACAATGGTTACCCACACCACAAGGGTGTGTCATGCACAACACCCAGCCACCTACTCTTAAGGTCAAGGTCTTACTTAGGACTCAAACATTACTAAATACAATTTTGTTTCATGTCTATGGCTTTCACATGCATGGACCAATTTTGATATAACTTCGCACAGGTATTACATATGATGAGGGTGTGTCATTCACAATACACCTGCTCCCCAGGTCAAGGTCATACTTAAAGGGCTTTACCATACCATAAATGTGTACACCCTTCCTTATAGATAGCTCCAAACCTGTAAAGGACTTCATATTGCTTCAACTTGTTTTATGAAAGGTATATTTTTTCTAATTCTTTCTGTAGAACAAAGGTATAGTTGATATTGAAACACCTTAGCAACATAGTTGCATATTTTTCTCAGGATTGCAGGGTCTGATTGTAGGGTACAGGGTGCAAAAGCCAATCCCCATCAGTGCCATGGTCGTAATGTCTCTGTCAAATCACTTCATCCATATTGCCTTAGGTTGATTTGGACTGGAGTGAGTCTTGAGGACGATTAATCTAAATGGCAAGAGGTTGTTTGGAAAGAGCGAATAAATCAACCAGTATGGACTCTTAAATTCATATGTTGCTTTTTGTGCTTAAAATGAAAAGTATTATATCTTACCTATATGTGATAGGCCACTAAATATATTTCCAGGGCCCACTAATGGTACATACCACAAAACTATATCCAACGCAAGATGCTACGTGTTTCCATGTATTTGGGCGTGTTGTAAGCGGCACATTATATGCCAACCAGGAAGTGAGGATTCTGGGAGAAAATTACACATTACAGGATGAGGAAGACTCAAGATTTGGTCAGATTGGAAGACTCTGGATCTCAGAAGCAAGGTCTGTAGGTTGTAGTCCAAGTTGTTTGAGATTTTAACTTTTACAGTCATATCTCTACATTTTTGAAATACTTCTTTTTAAAGAAATGCATGTGTTACATTAGGTCTCAAAGACTTTTAAAATAATGTCAAGGCTTCCCTTGGAGAATAATTTCAAGAAAAAATTTGCTGTTGATTGCATAAGTTTGAACAACTAGTAATCCTTATACACTCTTAAGGTCGGAAAGGTCAAGTTAAGTCATTGAATAGCTTTGAAAACCTATTGCATTCCATGTTTTGATGTAGAAAATTTAGGAGTAAAACATCCTGAATGTTTCTAATATTAGGGCATTTATTTAGCGATATGGCAGTTGAATGCTTTTAATCATGTATGTTGAACAGGTACAAAATAGAAGTGAACCGGGTGCCAGCTGGTAACTGGATCCTAATTGAAGGCATTGATCAACCAATAGTGAAAACAGCAACAATAACAGACACATCAGCTCCTGAGGAGGTAGGGATTCATTTAGTTAACAAACAATAGGTCTGAATCCGATCAATCACTTTACCGAAAAACCAGTAGTGTAACAGAGTATCTGAAGGCCCTTGTCAATGAGCTTTCTTCAGTATACCAACAGCAATTACACTAATCTGGGGTCAGATGTCAAGGTCACAATGACCTTTAAAATTTAAAAATGGTTTCTGCTCAATAACTTGCCATGGGAAGATTGAGACCTAGAGGTCTTAGACTTTGTAGGATGATTGGTCTTGGACAGTAGATGAATCCTTCTCATTTGAAGTCACTAGGTCAAAAGTCAAGGTCACCGTGACCTCGCATTTATGAACAGTTTCCACACAAAACTTTAGAAGGCTTTAACCTAGAGATCTCAAACTTGGTTAGGGACATTGGTCATGGTCAGTATATGCACCCAATTGATTTTGGGTCAGAGGGTCAAGGTCACAAAGACCTCGTATTTAAAAACTTTCCCATTGAATAACCTGACCGTGTTTTGACCTAAGATCTACAAATTTGCCAGGGTTATAGTTTATGAATAAAATTTTGATGATCTCTATTGTCTTTTGGGTCACTAGGTCAAAGTTCAAAGTCACAGTGACATTGTATTTAAAAAATGTTTATCCTCAATAACTTGACAATGCTTTGACAGTAAGTGTTCAAACTTGTGAGGATAATAGTTTATGTAAATATTAAATGATCCATGTTAATTTTTGGTCGGACAAGGTCACAGTGATCTTGGGCCTTTAGAAATGTTTTTGCTCAGTTACTTTACAATCTTTTGACCTTGACTCTTCAAACTTGCTAGGAAAATAAATGACCCCTGTTGATCTCTTGTGATTTGTGGGTCAATAGCAAATAGCAGATACTTGCGTTGTAGCTAATGAAGGGGTGAAAGGGCGGGGGGGGGGGACATACATGTTTTACAAACACTGTGTTATACAGGAGTTTTAATCACAAAAAAACTATTTTCTAATGATCCTGTTTAACTCATTGCAGATTTACATATTCCGACCATTGAAGTTTAACACAAGTTCTGTAATCAAAATAGCCGTGGAGCCAGTGAATCCTTCAGAGTTACCTAAAATGTTGGACGGTCTCAGGAAAGTCAACAAGAGTTATCCTCTTGTCACAACAAAGGTAGGTCTAACATTCAATGATCTCTTCTCAATATGTGGCACAAAGTTTTTAAAAAAATACAATCGTCAAAAATATATTTGCAATACAAAAGCATGAATTGAACTATTTGACAGTATGCAATACATTTGTATTATGTTGTGCTAATACACACACACCTTAGATAATGCCTCCATCTAAACCAGTGTCTAAATAGTGTGTTGTACAAATCATTACTTTAGTTGATTTGCATTTATAAAAGAATACTTTAGGAGGTGCAGTTGTGTAGGGGTAGAGTGTTGGACTCCTTAACCCGCAGGTGTTGGGTTTGAATCCAAAAAGCAGCATTTGAACATGACCTCCACAAGCCTTTCTTCCCATGTGAGTATTGGTCAGAAAGGACTCCAGAAAACAGCCATCACAAATAGTTTATATAAGCTGAAGGAACTTGTTCTACAATCCATGTAAAATAACTAAGTTGGGATAGCATAGTTAGGTCTAGCTTAACAGAGCCCCATAAGTGCTCGCACATTTCCCTGTTAAGACATCCTATAAAAACATGAATGTTGTTCATATTACAGGTTGAGGAGTCAGGAGAACACATCATTCTTGGTACAGGAGAACTCTACCTCGACTGTGTGATGCATGACCTCAGAAAAATGTACTCTGAAATAGGTAGGGACTTGTTCTGCTTATTAAAGTTAGTATTATCTCAGCAGTGTAGAAAGGATAGTGGTATATATGTGCTATTTGTTATTTAACTGTATTTGTGATATTTTATCACAATCTCAGTAAACGCAGATTTTATTTACACAGCATACACAGTATTCGGGAAAACATATCTTTTCCAAAACAGTGAATGACTGATGCTTATCAAATATTTTCCAGTCAAAAGATTAAAAAGGCACAGTCTCGGTATATGTTTTACACATGTACTAACTTCTGTTCTGTTACTTCTTGCTGAGATGGCTTTACTTGGTATGTTGAAGGATGTATTTACTCATGAAGCATCATTGTTTTACACACACAGATATAAAAGTTGCTGACCCTGTCGTGTCATTCTGCGAGACAGTCGTAGAAACCTCATCACTGAAATGTTTTGCAGAAACTCCCAACAAGAAGTAAGTACTTGACTCGTATAGGGTACTTTTGAACAAATTCTTATTGGACCAGCTTAAAGCCACACTATTCATGGCAAAGTGTACATTGGCATGATCAAATTCATTACGTTTTTGTTTAAAATATGCAGATGTAAACCAACACTTTTAAATATAATAAGTGCCTTCTAATAACTACTAGTTAACCAGAACTTTTGCAGTCATACAAGGATGTTGAAGAACTTAGGTTTAAGTCATCTACCTGACTGTATATATGATTTTACTTCCGTGTGCCGGTAAAGTTCAATATCAAGAGTTAAATTTTAAGCTATTTGTTTTGGATTACCAAAGACATTTCTTCTTCAGTTGTTTGTTGTGTTTTTTTGGTAATATTTGAATGAGTATACCTTCAGTAGAAAAGTGGTTTAAGCTGTTTTACACATTAGTATTAGTAGCTTGTAATTATTTGCTGCAACAATGTAACATGCCAACAAATGAAGCTGCAACTGATGTGCAGTAATGATCGTGAGACACAGAGGTAGTCCAAAAAGTCTGCAGACCACAATGTGTTCTATTTGTTGTAACTTGTCTTAACAAAATTATACCAGGTTAGAAAATGATCCATTTTAAATTGCATCTTGAAGATTCATTCATAACATGCTAGATAGGCCATAGAGAATTGGAATTTATGGTGGTGCGGTCAGTGGTATATTGCAGGAAAGTGTTGGATTTGAACATTCAGTGTTAGTGTAAATACTAGTCATTTCGGAAAATTACATCACTTCCAGGAATAAATTGACAATGATTGCTGAACCGCTAGAGAAAGGTTTGGCTGAGGACATCGAGAATGAAGTGGTACAGATCACATGGCCAAGGAAACGTCTAGGAGAGTTCTTCCAGACAAAGTATGACTGGGATCTTCTGGCTGCCCGATCTATATGGGCGTTCGGACCAGATGCTACAGGACCTAACATCCTGGTAGATGATACCCTGCCTTCTGAGGTAAGAAGTCAGGCTGTTTGTATTTATAATGTTTCTTGACCAAGGCTCTGAAATAGTATGACTGACTGAAGGTAACTTTTTTGATCTTGATTGTTTAAAAACCAACTGATACTGATATATTGCAATTAATTAAAACAGTGGAAGGATTGTGTAATTTTGTGAAATGATATAATTATAGAGTATTTAACATTTTAACACGATCCGCAACTTTTCCTATAAAAATATACAGGAAAAGAATCTATTCTTAGATTTTTGTGTTAATGTCATCTTGAAACAATATCAGCAGACCAAAATAATCTGTAGAGTTAATATTTCACACATTAAAATTGCAAAATCAGTTTGTGGTAACATAGTTTTGAAAATTTCACCGAGTGGTTTTCTATATACACAGATATGCATAAGAATATTTTCATTGTTATAGGTTGACAAAAGCTTGCTTGGAGCAGTAAAGGACAGTATAGTACAAGGATTTCAGTGGGCAACACGAGAAGGTCCACTCTGTGATGAACGTAAGTAGTGTATTAGACAGGAGTTTGAACACTTTGGATTAATTTAGAAGTAACAATTACATTATATAGATTGAGAGTTATTGCTTTACTGAGATAAAAAAAGTAAATTTATCATTATCCAAATCAGATTTTCTTTTAAATTTGAATAAATAGAGGTATTCTCACAAGAATAATATGCCCTACTGCTTGATGGCCAATTGTGTTGATTTGTACTTTGTAACTTGTATTTGGTCTTTTCATGTAAGGATGTAGTCCCAATTTCAACCTCAGTTACCAAACCTCAAGATAGAGGCTGTAAATAGGTTGTTCATATAAGCTATATTTTGAATCAAAGTTGAAAGTTCATTTGTATTGACCTTCAAGTGGCAGTCTGTGCCAATAAAGCGTAGACAAAGCCCCCTTAATCTAAGGAAATACACAAACATTCTGTTTTTTTTGCATTAAATTCAAAAGCAAATACACAAATGTACAACTTTAAGATACAGTTTGTGTCTGTATTACTCCCGGTTATAATTCCTGATTTAAAGCAGCCTTTGATGCTTAGAAAGTGGCCAAAACATTGTGTCGTTTACTGGTCAGCCTTCATGAAGCAGCCTTTATGTAGCTGGCAATGCATTGTAAGATTCAAGCCTTATGTTTTATATAGCTAGATACTTGAGGAGCTTCTCTTGTATCATAGTCTGTGTAGCTCAAAGGATGAAAGAAGTTATTGTACATAGCAAACTATATAGTTATGCCATCTTATGGTATGAAATTGCTTTCTCTGAAGAGGAATTGTAACCAACAACTTTGGAGAAAATGAAGACCTGTTCTGAATCTTTACCAAGTATATAAATGATTATTTACAGCAATCCGTAATGTGAAGTTTAAGATCCTGGATGCAGTTATAGCTCAGGAGCCAATACATAGAGGTGGTGGACAGATTATACCTACAGCCAGGAGAGTCGCTTACTCAGCATTCCTCATGGTATGTTTTCAATTCATATGCATTGTAAATTGTTGTAAATAGTTGTACAGGTGAAAATATATATTCATCCAGTTTGGTTTGGGAACATTATAGCTCTCCTTGTGTAGGAAGTTGCAAGTTTGAATTGGTCAGTGTCAGGATTTGACTAGTGACCCCCCCCCAAAACTCTGAGATATTAACTCTTATAATTCATGCAACTTATGTAGGGTTCAACTAAGATGAAAAGTTATTCAGTTACATTCTTGCATTATGTATTAAGTGAACTGTATATAACTAATCAATTAAGTGTGGAGAGGATACACGTACATGTGTTTATTTTAGACGTACATACTGTTTTATTTCAGGCTACACCTAGGATGATGGAGCCATATTATTTTGTTGAAGTTATTGCCCCAGCTGATTGTGTTTCAGCAGTTTATACAGTCTTGGCCAGGCGCAGGTTTGTAGCAAAAATAAATTAGTACCTTTTGTTCAGTTTTGATTCTAATTCTATTGATTTAATCTTTACTCTGGTGGAGGCCGGTGTTTTTCTGTCTATGATCAGCTGTGACCACTATGATCTGTGGAATCTGCTTATGTTACAGAATCTTTCCTTTTCATCTTGAAAATTAATGCTTCTTTTGCATCAGTGTGAAAAATGAATAGACCATGCCAGGTTGGAAGATGGGGAAAGTCGAATTAAGACATCCAATAAGGACTAACACTTTGATGAGTCAATCTTAATGCATAACTATATCAGTTATCTGTTATTGTTCTAATTGGTAAGTTTTTTATAGAGAAATAGATTAATTAATAACAGATTAATTATAGTTATTACGTTTTTATGCAGTGATAAAGAAAGTTTGTCGTGTTTTATTGCAGAGGTCATGTAACGCAAGATTCACCAGTACCTGGCTCCCCTCTGTATACCATCAAAGCTTTCCTGCCAGCCATAGACTCATTTGGGTTTGAGACAGATCTGCGAACACACACACAGGGTCAGGCATTCTGTCTGTCCGTGTTCCATCACTGGCAGATTGTACCAGGTGACCCATTGGATAAGAGTATACACATCCGCCCCCTGGAGGCACAACCAGCCACGCATCTAGCCAGAGAATTTATGGTGAAAACTAGAAGGAGAAAGGTTGGTTTCTACTGTAGAATTAGTCTTTTATTGCTGTAATTTTACTATTGTATCCCAATTTTCATGGCACTGTCAGTACTGTAACTGTTACAGTGTTTACCAGGATTGTCTGACTTGATTATTTAGAAGAATTTCTAGTCATAAATTAAGCAGTTTGATTGTGACTGACCTGCTTGTGGCAATGATTATATTATTCATGGTATTACAAACTGACTTTCCGTGCTGTCTTTTGAGGAAGATGTTGTCAGTTGATGGCTTGGAGTAGGATTGTGGGCATGTCAGAAGTCATGAGTCAAAGTGGTTATTTACCTTTAGCAGCTTTGAATATACTCTTGTGATCAAATATGGTCTGATTGTATTAGAAATTAACATTTGGATATTGTGACCTGTATGTTTCCCAATTTGACCGATGCGCATATAGAAAATTTCACACCAAAATTGTGAGACAAGATTTTTTGAAGAACAGCCACAATTTATGGTAACTTTACATAACACAGAGTTGAATGAAATTTATCTGTTTATAAAAAAAATGTTCATTTCATTTCAGGGTCTGAGTGAAGATGTCAGTATCAACAAGTTCTTTGATGACCCTATGTTGTTGGAGTTGGCAAAACAAGATGTACTGCTCAGTTACCCAATGTAGAACCAGTGCATGATATATGACTGTGTGTACATGGCCACAAAATGTACTGTGTCCTCAATTATACATGTATACCAGCAGCGTGCACTAACTGTTGTAATGGGACTTTCATTCAGTGTTGTAAATAGAGCTCTACCAGTTATAGACGTACACGGTCCTTTACAACACACTACACAGAGCACGTTACTCAACAGGACAAGTCAAACTCATTAAAATGTTTGAATTAATGAAAATAGAAACAGAATTGTTACGCACAAATTGTGACATTAAAGTCGTGTTCAGATTTCAAAAACTCTTAATTCCACAAAGTAAGACAACTGGCATAATGAGGTATCAAAAGATTGTTGTATATGCTTAGAAGTGAAGAAATCTAATTGTAAATTATGAATTATACTATATGTATATGTTTTACAAGAAACTGCATCTACAGCTTCAAAACTTTGATCAAAATGATGCCTCCAATAACAAGTATATTATATTTTTGTAAGTATGAAAATCACAGGTTTTTATAAGTATGAAAATCACAGGTTTTTGTATGTATGAAAATCACAGGTTTTTATAAGTATGAAAATCACAGGTTTTTATAAGTATGAAAATCACTGGTTTTTATAAGTATGAAAATCACAGGTTTTTGTATGTATGAAAATCACTGGTTTTTATAAGTATGAAAATCACAGGTTTTTATAAGTATGAAAATCACTGGTTTTTATAAGTATGAAAATCACAGGTTTTTGTATGTATGAAAATCACAGGTTTTTATAAGTATGAAAATCACAGGTTTTTATAAGTATGAAAATCACAGGTTTTTGTATGTATGAAAATCACAGGTTTTTATAAGTATGAAAATCACAGGTTTTTATAAGTATGAAAATCACAGGTTTTTATAAGTATGAAAATCACAGGTTTTTATAAGTATGAAAATCACTGGTTTTTATAAGTATGAAAATCACTGGTTTTTATAAGTGATTCCGTTTTTTGGTTGAACAAGAATTTGTTTTTGATTGTCATTACATCATGAATCATTAAGAATTGTTTCTTCATTCATCAAGAAGTCATTGAAATAAACATGAATTTTTGAAGTCACATTTTGTTTCAGTTGTTCTTTTACGAAATAAAGGTGGTTTTTATGCCCCGTCAAGTGTTACCCTTGTCCGTCTGTGCATCTGATGAGACAGTCTGTACAAATGGTGTTTTTTTTTTATCAATAACCCATGAAACGTTGCATTGATTTAATTCAGATTTTACCTGTAGGTTTATCATAAAGCAGGTCAAGTTCGGTTTTGGTTATAATCCACGAATTATTAAAGGAGTTGCATGTATGTCCCCTTTTCGACTTTTTCAACAAAATGTTTGTTTCTGATCAATTACTTCACAAAGGTTGCATGAAGTTAATTCGGATTTTACATGTCTGTATCTTTATGGTCATACAATACATGTCGAATTCCATTTTGGTTAGTAATAGTTATTTGTGTGCAGCTCGTGCTCATTGCTTTTTAGCTCATATGTGAACAGTGCTGAACGTATTGTAGCAGGTTACTGAGGTTAAATGTGTTTTCTACAAGTAAATGTTCTCACCAATTAAAAGCCATTATGTATTAAAGTGCATCGTTGTACTTTATATTAAATTTGTTTACTGAATAGCCTTAGTGGGGGCAGCTGTGTTGTGTCTATTTTTAAGGAAAGATTGTACCATGTATACACTATTTCCATGTAGATTGCAGCAGCATCCAGAAATGTAAGGAAATAATTCACAGAAAAATAACTTCCTGTCAGAGGAGACATATAGCATGATATACAATATACATAATATTGAAATATATACGGAAAAGTCGGAAACTTAACTTTGTCTTGTCATAATATGTCAAAGAATCCGTTAAATACGGATGGAAGCTTATGATTATACAGTCATTTCACCATGCAGAGGATGTTTGGGTGGATAATTGGCCTTGAGTTATGAAAGTAGGAGATATTTTTCAAATATTGTGTATGGAAAATTACAATGTCATACTAGCAGTTATATCCAAAATAATAGTCAATAAAATTGATGTTGTGATGTCTGCTGCACGGCTAACTGTTCGTCAGATAGCAGGGATTGTTCGCGTTGTGGTGTTACACCAGTACTTGCCTTTCGAATGTTGATTCAGAAGCGTAAGTCCCCAGTTTAACTGACAGATAGGCAAACGCGTGCAAGAGTCTAAAATGCCAAACAGAGTTGAAAGTGGGTCCAAACATTTCTAATCTGGTACTGGAGATAAAACATGGCCAAATAGAATATTGAGCAAATGTGTAACCAAAGAGTACCACCGTCCTATTCAAATATCAGTACCTAAAGCTGGGAAGCATGTTGTCCTTAATCACTGTCGTATACGTGACACGGGTGGGATTTTCCGTGGTCCGGGAGGGACATACCAAGATGGCGGACCGAGATGACGGTAGAAGGTAAGCACTGGCACCAATGTACTGAACTGCCCTGTAATTTTAACAAAATACCAAAAAATATACCTAAATAACACCATATCATGAAAAAATACACAAAAACTGGTAAAAAGTCATTTTCTGACAAACCCCCGTATACACTGTTCTATATTATTATTCACATAGAACAGTGCGGAAACCTTTGCAACACGGCGTGAATTTAATGGTTTGTCCGCAAAGAATATTTGTACAATTTTAGTGTTGCCAATCTGTTACGTTTTATTAACTTTTCAGGGTAATATAACATTATGAATGGAAGAGTTTTCCAGGTGTATTACTGAATCATTTTCGCAAATTGCCACACCTCCAAGCAAACTTTTTGGAAAATTACTCTGCGGATTAGCATTAAAAGTTTTAACTTTGTGGATTACAAACAGAACGTGTTCTCTGTTTCTGAGGGAAATGTGTTTAATTGCATTGTAACGACAACGAAATAGTTTTCGTTGTGAATACATGGCACTGAAAGTGGATAACTTCAAATGAAATATGTTGCCAAGGTTTTCCAGAATTTATTTAAGTCGACGAGTATTTTGCGGACGAACAAAATGACGTATTACGATCACGTGATTTGTCACTGATAAATAAGACAGACAGGAACCCATTACAAGTACCTGTTTCATATCAGACTTATTACACATATAGTACGGTTGAGTGTCATTTTGAAACAAAATGGGTGACGCTTTTAAATTACCCCTGGATGATATACCATGTGTAAATCTTGGAAAGTTTTTGCTGGACCACATGAACAGACATGACAAAAAATCCATTGCACTGGTAAGTATTATTGTCATGTTTAACTTACATGTGCATTGTATACTGACATTGCTTATATACATGTAAGTAAAGATTGTGCACGCAGTGTGCGCACGTTGTTAAAATAACTAGGTTATCATATCATCTGTTCGAATAGACGATATCGCATAATACCTATTCAGATAGGTGATATCAACAACAGTGCATTAAATACCCGGTAGTATAACGCACGGATATCATCGGAGAGAATTGTGATCTTATCTAGGTAAACATGTTGAAGGGCTTATCAGCTGAGCTCTCATTCCTATTTACACTCGATTGAAATACATTTGATGAATCTAAGGTTGCAGGATAATTATACACTAAGATTGTTGTGTGCCAAATTGCAAAGGGTCTGGTTATGAAGAAAATGTATCCATGCATCAATTTCCAAATGATTTAAAACAATGTTCGAAAAGGTACGCTTTTTTCTTCATTTTCAGTTAATACTTTAGGTGTAAATTAGATGTAACTATTTACATCTGTCATCCAGTTTTGAAATACAATTGTACTGTCACATGTATTATATACATGAATAACGTTTAGTACTACTTATTCAAATAAATTTAGCCTAAAATATATTTTACCAAAACTGTTGCATTTATGTTTACATTTCTGTAATCTTTACACTATATAGGTATGGAAGTAAATTTTAACGCCGAGACAGGTACAACGGATCCAGAAATGCTTTATTATCTTGAAATCAACCGATTTGCAGTAAACACTTCAAGTAAGTAAGATTGTCATTACTATGACTCATTCAAGAATTTTCTGTTACACAATGCTGTTCCATCTGTATTTTACTGGACCATATCTTCGAAACGACAAGTCTCCCAAGAAATGGCGACTTGACGATAGCGACACTGACACTGCATTAAGGGCGATAAAGAGTACATGCTCAAACCCTTAGACTGACATTCAAATAGTCTGCAACCATCAGTTCTTTGCAAAACATTATGAATCAAAACCTAAACTGAAATTAATGGAATTCTACTACAGGATTATCCAAACTTAACTGTTTTCAATACAATAATAAAGTTGATGCGTTCCAAATACAAGACAGTAATGTGCAATACCATTTATTGGGATAGACGCAATAAACGCCAATTTACTTGTCAGGTGCTGACTTTAAATTTTGACATTATGCATCTGTGAATTCAGACAGTATAGGATGATGAAACTTAAGCCTATCTTTATAGCTCTCAAGCTGTCACTAGAAAATGAGTTTTTGCTAACATTAATGAAATTAAGATTAGGTTTACTAAACAAGGATTTGGAAAACTATTCGTTTTAATATTTCATTAGCCACTATAACAAAGATATTTAAACTTGGTTGAATTTAATGTTTGTGGTACTTGGGTCCATGAAATATTTCCACATAGAGACATTATCTCAAAACATTTTGGAAACCTGAATTGTAAAAACAATACCAAAGTACAATGCTCATTATTGATTGCACAGAACTAAAAATTGAAATGCCATTACATTTTTATAGAAAGTAAGACTTATCTCGGACAACAAATTTGCAAATACATTCAAAGGTTGAATTAGTGAGATAGCAGAGGTGGGATCATTTTTGTATCTCATCGTACATTGGAGGTATATCTGTCAAATATATGTCAACTGAGTGGCATGTACGACCTGTATAGGCTAATACTGAAAAAGGAGAATTAAAGCAGGGCGATGCGTATGGCGGAAAAGGTTTAACAATCGAACAAACTGAACTATCTGAATTGGGACTCCATCTGAATTTTCCACCGTTTTTGGGAAAACGAAATTGGTTGTCTACGACTGTATGTTCAAGAGCTGCATTGCATCAACACCGTATACATTAGAAGCAATCGAAAAGTCGTAATTTTCACACATTTGACTTACATAGCTACCAATAAAATCTGTTGTATTCAATCAAATTTGGACTGAACATTGCACATTCAGGTGTCGAACTTTCAAGACCCAATTATAACTACAGATTTGCATGGTCGGATTAGTTTTTGCTGGTTTATTGGCAAATGTGGAACTAGCACTGATGTAAAACTGTGCCAAAATTTTGTAAACATGTCTCCCCAAACAAATTTATACAATATAAGTTTAATACGTTCAACAATTAATCTCTTCTTTGTGAACACAACCAAGCCACACCATTTGACCCCTGTATTAAAATTTGCCCAATTAACCGAGCTGGTAATAATAATTATGCTGCTAATTAATGCATAATATTGATTTTAAAAATGATATTACCGTTCAAATTGACCATCAACATTTTAAATAAAACAGAAACTGTTTGATTTATACTCCTAGAATTTTAACGAATTGCTTTAGTTTTAACCCAAAAATAACGATATTTATATCAGTTTTTTCTTTTTGAATATAGAGGAAATTCGATAAAATCTGCTTTTGACTATCCTAGTCAAAAAGTAAAAATTCCACCCTTTTGCTAATTTCCTGATTTTATTTGTCAGATGACAGAATAACTGGAAAACTTATTTCATACATGTTTTTAAAGCATCCAGCTGTGATCAAGAGCATGCATTCTAAACATATAAACAAGTTTTACCATTTTGATAGGGTAATATAATTTTAATGTGGAGCCTGTTTATTGTCTTACTGTATACATGCTTCATGTATGTAACTTTCAATAAAGACCAATTATATCTTTAAAATGTGGTTTTTTTGTTATTACTTATAGTCTGCAATTTGAATGATAGAAAATAACTTGGTCCCAAATTAGATTTATTTGTCCATTCTGAAGATACTGTTCAAGATATCTTTGTTTCGATATGTAATGAAATGATATACTGTAACGTACATTATAAACTTGGGAAATGAATACTAAATGTATGTTTCTTTTAAAAGACGATGCTAACTTGGTTTCTTTATTGTTGGCTTATAGGGATTTTTCTAAGGTTTAACAATTCACTGCGTGCTATTATCAACAAATCTTACAATATCCAAATAAATCACTTTTTGAGTTCAGCCGCAGTTTATCTGATGTTTACCTTGCCAACAGACCACGTGACTCTTCGTTGATATGGTCTATAACGACGTTCAATAGATATTATGAATTAAAATATTCAAATTCTAGGTGAACTCACCCTTTCAAAAGCAATAGATGATATCACCATTTCAAATATATCATCATTTCGAATAGATGATATCACTCATTCGAATACACTTAGTTGATATCACCAATTCAACGGGAGTGCATGAAATCGCCCATTTGAATAGGTAATATCACCTATTCGAAATCGTGGTACCGTGTCTTTATGGACGAAATATGTGATATTACCATTCAATTGGTGATTGCATCAAATAGTAAAACGGTGCCCCGTATAGAGGTTACATTGTTGATATCCGTGCGGGAAAGACAAAAACTACAGACTGATTTGTAACCAATTACCTTCATGGTGTAAGTTTAGCTCGAACCAAGATCTACATGGAATTCTAAATTATTCAGCATTCTTTTCATAATATTAATTGCAGTTTTATTAAATGATTGTTTTGCAAAATATTGTTAATTTATGTAGGTTGATGGATCTACAGACAGAAGAATTACTTACGGAGACCTTATACACCGTACAGAACGTGCCGCATCCGGACTTCAAAAATTCGGTGTTTGTAAAAATGACGTCATATGTATGGTCTCACCAAATCATACAGACTACATGGTCGCTTTCTACGCCACTGCTCTTATATCTGCCACGTTCCAGCCTGTCAATCCCCAGTACACTCCAGGTAAACTTTACAGTAGCCCGAGCACTTAATACTGGTTTCTAGCTTTCAAAACGTCTCTTTTGCTCGTCTTTTAGGCATAATCCACTTGAAGCACGTGTATTCTGAAATGTAGTCAGTGAAGTAGCTGTTTGTACAGGGTATAAGAAATAAATTAAAGCTTTTCAGGCATTTCAGTCCACTTAATAGGAAAACTATTTTTGAAAGCTGGTGTCTGCCATAGTAAGATGTGGCCGTAGCCTACACCGATTTTGAACCTGCGACCCTCCAGTTGATCAAAGAACGCGATGACACCTCCGCCGCCGAACTATCTTAACGTTGGTGTCTTATATAAGACTAAATTCTTCTTATGCACCACTGCGGTACCCGCACTTATGTATACAAAGAAAAGTTATGAACGTCTCTACAATTCTAGCGGTTATTGCACGCCCGAAAATACTTCCGTTATCCTTTGCACAGTGTTTTGAATTATAACATTACACATTTACTTTACGGTGTCATGTTCTGTGTGCCTTATATAATTATAAATCGTATATACATGTATCTTCTATTTCAGATGATATCAGGAGAGTCGTCAAAGAGTGCAACACAAAATTTCTCATGACAGTACCGGAATTATTGCCCAAAGCTGTAGGAGCCCTGGCTGGTAATGATACAATAAAGGTACCGTTCTGTTCATTTCTGTTATATATGAAACCGTATTTCAAATTGCGGTGGCGATGGATACAAAAGCAATTGTCTTATCTCTAAAAAAAGATTTTTGTCTTATGAATATCGCCTATCGCTGCCCAATTTTTACTTTAAATGAAAACTGGTTTATAAAAGTGTTTTTAAAATCTTGAGTAATAGTAAAAGTTTGATTATTTGTGAACGTACATGCATGACACCATTCCCAATAAACGGTTGAATTCAATAGTTTTCTGTTTGGCAATTTGGCACATTGATCTGTTATTGTAATTATGATATTTGTCTATTTCAAAGGTGTACATCGATAGATGTTTGGCGACTGTTTTATTTGGAAAATTTCAAAACCGATTATTTGTAAATACGTTTGTTAAGGTAACTGTACATTTTCTTCAATTTCAGATTATTCTATTTGGAGATAAAGGTGGCCACGTGACATTTCAGTCCCTAATTGATTCATCTGATGGAAAGTACATTACACCTGCTGTTGATGCCAAGAAAGATGTTGTGGCCCTTATGTCATCATCCGGCACCACTGGCTTCCCTAAATCTGTCATGATAACACATTATGCCATCATAGCCAACACTCTCCAACAAAGGTACACACTATAGAATAGCTTTGAGCAAATACAAATTGAACTCGGGTAATTTTTTTCAGGAGAAACTTTCCATGTATAACGACGATTGATTTAAGTACTATTACAGTGCAACCTCTCTACAACAGCCAACACTCGGATATCTAGCTGTTGTCTAGAGGTGGCTGTTGTTGAGAGGGATTTTTTGCGGTAATGTAAACATATGATCAGCTTTTTTTGTTGTTTTTGCGGGTTTATGGTTTTGGTACTAAACATTGTTACATTAAAAACTATTGTCCTTTCAGCCGCATTCAGATGACCATCAAAGTTAACGAACAACATCGTGTAAATGATTAACTTCGAGTAAAATAAATTATCAATTTCTAATCATATTATCCGTAAACACGCTGACTGGCATATATTTTGCACTCCGTAAGTCGATAATGAGAAAGGAATCCGAATAAATCTGATCACGCTCTTCCTGAGACATGTCTTTTTTGAATTACTGAAATTTTATATAAATATTTGGATCGTGGGCGGACACGAGTATATCCTAACTTTGGGTGTTAAGCGGACGCGAGAAACGCATATCTTTGATAATGAGCGGATACGACAGCTGCCCAGAATCAGTGTACAATTTATATAGAATGCTTTCACAAACATTGTAGAAGACTGTGTCCGTCAATTTTATCGTTTGATGCTTTGTTGTTATATGTTGTTGTCCTATATATATCCTATATATATATATATATATATGCGTGTGTGTTTAACGCCAGTTTCAACCATATTCTAGTCATTTTTACTGATGGGCAATTTGCCTACATTGAAATAACAAGTACAAGAACGCTTTCCCCCGTAAGAAACTACTAACTTGTGTACATAATGACTCGCCATGGTCGGTAGAAGTGATCGAGCCCATGACCCTCAGTCAATGAGAGGCAGTCTGTGATTATCAGTCTTTACACTGTATACCAGTTAGTGTTATCACATTTCTAACGTTATGTTCATATATTCAAAAACTATTTTGTGAGTTCACACATAATTGAAGGATAGCAAGCTTCAGCATCAAAGTATATATAAATATGGAAAGTCAAACTTCTCTATGACGGCCTTCATCGTGAGTGTTGAGAGGTAGTGACATTTATACTATGAAGGTGGGCTTTCACTTGTAAAGCCGCTTCACTTTGAAATACATGTTCGAAGTCTGCAGTCTGAAATGTCCAGGAATAATGTCTAATCATTTAATTCATTGTGCAGTTGTGGAACTTTATTAGAAAAGCACTAGCTTGAAATCAGATAACTTTTTTGAAAAGCTCTCTGATTTTGTTTAATACATTAATTATATTTTGATATGTTTTATTTCATTTTTATATTCAAGCCTTCCTTGCGAAGAGGTCTGATTAGTCAGGTGGTGGAGATCAAAATGGAATAAAAGTCCGGATATCCGAATATTCGTTCAGCTTCCGAATATTCGGATACCATTAAGGTATGCGAGAAATTCCGTCCGAAAACCGAATTTCAATAAAAAAATCTTAAATATTTACGTGTTGTTTTCATGACAATAATTAATTTTCAATTACGGCCATAAAGTGTCAGTTTACAATACCCGGTTTCTCTGGAAATGACCTTTCTATAGTCAATCTTTAGCGATAGACAAAAGAGATTATGCAAACAAGAGTTTCAATTTCTAGGTGTGAATTGTTGAACAAACTTTGAGAGGCGCTTAAGCGCTTTGGCCATTGCAATTATGAAGTATCTTTTTCAGCGAACCGCGCCACCGCCCCCCTTTTTACATTATTAAATAATTTTACATTTATTTTCTTTAAAAATGAAAATCTTTTCAGGTTGTTATCAATTGAAGCTTTCTTTCTCCAGTCCTATTAAGCCTAGCGATCTAGAAGGACTGCCGAACAAGAGCAAAAATGTCCTTGAACGACCGCACGGAAAAAAAAAAAAAAAAAAACCCTGTTCAGGGTTAGTCCGTATTAACCAAGAAATTATTACATCAGTCCTTACAGGTTTGCCCCCCCAAAAAAAAAAAAAAAAAAAATTTATTTTTTCCCAAATTTTTACGAATGATTGAATCTCATAACCATTTAATTGTCTGACTTAAAAGATATAAATTAAGTTCTCGGGATGTTCGCCTGGCTAGGGTAACTGTAAGCTATAAATTTTAAAATCGCGAAAATTATGTGACAATTTGATCAACAACGTATTAGATTTAGTACATAAAACGACCGAATATCCGGATATTCGTTCGGAAGGCTGACCGAATATCCGAATACCAATTTGGGTATTCGTTGACATCCCTAAATAAAACAAAGCCAATTATATTCCTATATAACCAAATCCTTTATATATTTCAGATCGGTAGGTTTGAACTCAGCCAGTGACTGTTTTATTGTGTTCCTTCCGTTGTTCCACGCTTACGGCCTATATTTAGTGTCGTTGTACGGACATCACATTGGAGCCAAGATTGTCATCATGTCGAGATTCCAACCAGACGAGTACATGCAGCTTATACAAGAGCATAGGGTATATTCTTTCATCACAACGATGTGACATGTTACGTCTATCACATTCACTATACATTACAGCACAGCCAGTGCACGTTATTACATCACAGCCAGTGCACGTTATTACATCACAGTCATGTCACGCCATTACATCACTTGATGGACATATTCCGTTACTGTCACGTCACGTAACGTCACGTCATTGAATCACACCACAGTAACGTCACGTCACATCACATCACGTACAATGTTCTCGACGAATTTAGTTGTCAACAACACAGTCCATACATGCCACAGCATGGGTTTACCAGAGTCAAGCGGTGCGTGCCACCAACTTATAATACATTCAGTTATTGCATTTCTTTATAATCTAATGAGCTTTCTGGTACGTTATTTTAGTTTCTAAATGCTTAACACCCTCGTTTGTTATTTCGATTTTGATACGTGGTTTGTTTCTAAAATAGTAATAAATTTATGTGTCTTTTTTGTATAGCCAAACATTTTACAAGTTGTACCACCCGTGATGGTGATGTTCTCAAAGTATCCAAAGGTATCCGATTATGATTTGTCGTCTGTAACCAATATCACGTGCGGAGCCGCACCACTTAGCCAAGAGATTGAAGACGTAGTTAAAACTAAACTTAAGTTACCGTGTATATATCAAGGTGAGTTGCAATCAATTCCTGTTTTGTTTGTTCAGAGACACATTCAATATACCCTACATGGTATTTACTTAATACATTTTGCATGTTTGTAAAAGCAATACTTGGACAAAATGTTTGTTTATTAAGACCTATCCAGTTACCTAGAGTTAAATGAAAACTTAACTAAATGTTTGGTGTCAGTAGTGAAATCCAAGTCGGGTTATGAGACTTTCTGGTACTGATAGCTCCCATACTTAATAGTAATTCAGCACTAGGATGGTAGACTAAGGATTGAGTTAGGGGAATAACGAGGTTAGCATAATGCGAATTGAATCCTCAGCTGCCTGCATATTTGGTACACTTTCCAATGCGTGTGTGTTTACTATACGTTACATGTATGTGCATCAACGAGTCTTAACTTGTAGCACTTTACAAAGGCGTTGCTGGATATAATAGCTGAAGTGTGTGCCTTGTCCGCTAACTTTCAGTGTACGACTTATTCTTCTGTGAATAGATCTTGTTATTTTTGGGTGTACGCTCCGTATTTTACCTCTGTTATAAAAGTGACCATCACTTTTATAACAGAGGTAAAATACGGAGCGTACACCCAAGCATGGAAAATTTCTAAACACAAATCTGCAAAGAGTTAACTATTGGTATTTAGATATATCCGCCCAATGAATTAAGGACATTAAGCTGCTTTATAAGTATGTATGAATATAACAACTAGTTACACCATTAAGTTACTTTCACCTGTTCCCATTACAATGCATATTGCGCTTCAAACCTACCGTTGAAGGTGTCCACATTCTGTGTTCTTGTTATTTGTGATGCTCTTAGACCTCGCATGTAGCCTGCAACCTTAGAGACAAGAGAGTTCACGTAAAAAAAGTCTTAAACCCGTTTACCATTCATATAAATTGCAGTTGTTTTGCGTTCAACCCACAACGTGTTACTGCAGATGACATCGAAACAGCAACGGACCTTAACATTACTGTTATTGTCTTTAGTCGCGTTTACTGTAGGTACTGATGAAGCTGAAAATAAAGAGAATAGATAATCGCTGTATCACGGCTTTCGGATGAATCTACATAAGAGCAAATTTAATTTTGTATTGGTCAAAGTTGGGGGTCTGAAGTTGAATGGAACAGACTTGCACATTGCTTTGTGCAAGGGGCTGGAATTTAAAACTGTGATGTATCTGAAATAGAGCATAGTTTCAATAGAGTAGTATAGGATGTTGGCTTGATATATTTATCATATAGAGAATTGTTAGCGTGAACAATTACGCCTCCTCGAAATAACGTAATTAGTCTCGCAAACAGTACTATAGCAATTACTTGTACAATATTCATAGTTTAAAGCTTAGACGTATGGTTTTTTTTCTTGGAATATGGAAGGTTACGGAATGACGGAGATTGGAGTTACACACTTGAACGGCAAGGACGACTTCAGGCATAAATCTGTAGGCAAACTTCTACCACTAGTCAGTATGAAGGTGAGTTTGCAGACCAGTGATTTAATATACACAATGTATTCGTGGCATGCTTTGTATCGACAGGCTGATAGTTAAAGTTAATATAAATAGGAGCGTCACTATCTATATACTTATTGAGAGTCACCTTTAAGAAAAGCTCAATATGATGTAAAGTTAATGTGACCTATGCTATAGCCAAAGCAAATAAAGGTCAATACATGCTTTTGTTTTTAATACCAGCATTAAAGGAACATAATAAAAAAAATATTTATCTTTTATATTTCCAGGTCAATAAATCATTTGTAATAATCCGTTTAGTTCCATTAATATAACTGCTTGATTACAGCTCATCTAATACTTTCAGATTGTGGATGTTGAAACTGGAAAAACATGTAAAGTAAACGAAGAAGGAGAAATTTGGATAAAAGGTCCCCAGGCGTGCCTAGGTTACCTTAATTTGCCAAAGGAAAATAAAAATTTATTCACCTCCGACGGATGGGTAAAAACTGGTACGTGTGAATTGATTTACTTTCATTATTCACGAAGTTGGTCTGAATGAAAAAAGAATATCTATGCATATGAAATACCAATTATACATTTAATGAAGTATATAAACAAATTATAAATGACTGATCATTGATACTTACTTTAAAATAATTACCCAAGTTGTTAAAAAGGGAAATGCTATTTTATAAAAATCGATTTAATTTGTCAAATGAACCCACACTCTCGTATATGACAATATCATTTCTCGTCATAGTACCCGACGTGAAGTCTTAGAGCCTTTACACTCTTTCACGGATATGCTTACTGACAAAAGTGACTAGTGAAATATAGGTCTGGTATTTGATGTTATGATTCAGGTGTAAGTTTGACATTACACAGGTGACATAGGTAGGGAGGACGAAGATGGCTATTTGTTCGTGGTTGACAGATTAAAGGAGTTGATCAAATATAAAGGATACCAAGTCGCACCAGCTACACTGGAAGATATTCTACTAAAACACGACGCTATTGCTGATGTTGGTGTTGTAGGTGTGCCTGACGTAGCTGCAGGTGAACTTCCTAGAGCTTACGTAGTTCGAAAGGCAGGCAGAGATATTACAGAACAGGATATCATTCGCTATGTTGATAGTACGTAAATTATCATGTTGCTATACATGTACATCGTATTCAATTATATACAGTTAACTCCGTATATAACGACTCCGGATATAGCGAAATTCCGGATATAAGAAACAAATTTTCTCGGCCCGATTTTTTTTTCTCTATTTATTTTATATGAAAATGTTTTAGGAATATAACAAACTCTGGATATAATGAATATATTTAAATAATCCCAAGGAGTTCGTTATAAACGGAGTTTACTGTAGAATAATAATGCAGTTACTTCCATCTGCAACTTATGTTAATGTCTACAGGTTAGGGAATCTGCCTTATTCGAACTACAGGTAAATCGGAAGCTATGACTACTACTGACATAATATTTATCAGGTACTGCAGAGCGAAGATTTTATCTTGAAAATCTCTTCTGCACACGTAAAAAGACTAACGTCTAAGACGGTATCTCCATCACTTAATTATAGTATAAAACATAGACATATCAAAGAGTGTGACAGTTTTCTTAAAATGTACTGAAGAGCTATTCTTTACGTAACTATGCAAAATAAGCTTCTTTTGTTCACTTTGAAATATTTACTGTAAACTTTTCCCAATCCAATCTAACACATTTATTTTCAGTCTATATACTTATAGGTTAACATATAACTGTATAAATTGTTTCGTCCATTCTGGCCAGAGATCAACGATTTCTTCTACATATTTTTTTAACCAAAATATGCTATAAAAATAAAAATGTTCCTGAAAAGTATATTTCGTGTACTTAAAACATGTATTACATTTAGTGAAGCTTCTTTGTGAACAATTACATACATGACAGTAACAGGACACTGACTGCACCGATTAGATTGTACACTGTTACTTATAAGTTTTACTAACGTACATTGTATTGTAACGGCTTGACAATCATATTCTTTTCCCTTTCAGACAATGTGTCTCCCCACATGAAGTTAAGAGGTGGAGTTGAATTCATTAGTGAAATTCCGAGGACTTTATCAGGAAAGATTTTGCGTAAAACATTGAGAATGAAAGCTAAAAATCTGGCCAAACTCTAAATAAAATTAACACCAGACAGACATTTAAGGGGGAGTCACTGCTGAAATTCAAAATGTCAAGGAATTTTATTGACCCTGTTTTTTATGGAGACTAACATATTGCAAGTTAATTTCTGGGGAAAATAGTGATGGGTCATTCTAACGCAGTACCGATGTAACGTCGTTTCTGATTGGTGACGTCGTTTAAATTTGCGACTATTAAATAACGTATTTATAGTCGCAAAATTCAAACGGCGTTTTAATTATCGCATTTAGACACACTGTGCGTTAGAAAAGGGATACCCATTTACGCCGTAGCCGTTAAAAATATTTGCGACCATTAAAAACCGTATATACGGTCGCAAATATAAAAATTACAAAACAGTTATTCCTATATTGACATAACTTTTTCGCAATATCAATCTTTAGTGATACAATATCAGATGAAGGTGCTAAATGCAGACTTTTGGTATTGTAAACGTTTATGTATGTGGTGTATTATTCAGAATGGGTATCAATTTTTAATCTTTACTTATGTAGTATGTCATACTTTATGATGAATAATTAGAGATAGTGGTATCTATCATCATCTTAATAAATATTACGCTGCTTATTATTACCCCATCCACTTTACTAAAATTCTTAGTATAAGTGGAAATGCATGGTGGTGCCCTCCGCTTTCACTTTTTGATTAATGAATATTTTCATGATAAAAGAATAACAAGGTTTTTCAGATATATCGCCTACAGTTTGATTAAAACCTTTGTTTTAGAATGCAAAAATAAAAAATGGGGGTCAATGTGCATATAAGAAAGAAATTCAATAAAAACTGACAAAAAATGTGTTTAGTTTTCGGCGAGCTTTGAAATATGACTGTATAGGTCTGTAACAAAGAACAGTAAAAGGAACTAGTGATTCATGTACTTTTATATCCTAACAATTTTCCTTGTAATAAATTTTAAATTAAGGAAATGTCTTAAACGGGTTTTGAGAAATGACTATTTTTGTACCCCTACCCCCATTTTGGCATATGGCAAAATTTGTCAATTAAAGTGGAATTATGCACATTTTTTCAAGTTAAAATCCAGCTGAAATAGGTGTGTGTAAAAAGGGTAGAGGAAATAATAGCTTTTAACCCAATACACCAAACTCTTCCTGCTACCAGAACGAAATAATAACTTTCCAAATATGACTTTTCCTATTTTGACTGGGAGAGTCAATTTAAAAGAAAACAACTGTATGTAGGAGTTGCTTCCCTTACACTGCAAAAAGCTCTACCACCAACAACAAAAACACAAACGAGATCACTGTGAAGAAAGGAACTATTATTTTATAAGTCCAATTTTTTTTATTTCTAAAGCACCAACTTCAAATACTAATGCGGCATTATCATTTGTTGTACACATTTAAATACACAGCAACCGAAAATTGCTTTGAATTTATAAAAATGTCACCAAAAATACACTACATGTATGTGCATTAAGATGCGCATTCATCCTATTGTGCCTAAGTTTACTACTCATAACTGAATAATTGTTTTTTCCAGTTAAATCATTATTTTTTGAAATATAACAAATGTAAATTTCGGGAAGTGCAAATATCCAAAACCTCACCAGTGATACCCCTTAATAAAGATAATATGCCATATAGTTTTACAGTATTATATTTTATAAATAAAATGCATACGAACTATTAAAGAGTTTTGTATTGTATAGCAAGGTAGGAAGTCGAAATACTAGTTTATGTCCGGGGCATACGATTTTTTTCTACAACTAACAGACAGTCCTAAGAAAGCAAAAACAATGTCTGAAACCAATATTAGAGCATAATCGTTGTCATCTGAGTGCCGTATAAGGATTCGAAAGGTAACTCTCAATACCAAATTCTATGTTTTCTAAATTACATTTCTATTACATTTGGCATCCTAAACTACTAAGGCTATACTTTATTCCGAGTTTTTTTTATCATTTCTATAATGGATCATATTGAACGTATGTGCCTACTCAATAAACCGGATCATAAAATAAAATTATATAAATAATGGCACTACCCAAACCCTTATTACAATAAAAGAAACTTGACATAATCAGAAGCAAGTAATGGAAAATTTTAGTCGGTAAAAAAGTGACACTCCGGACGGGGCCACATGTTTACACAAATGGCATGATTTTGAAACAAACTTGGCCAGACGTGTGTCTTGACGTGCCTATATATAACTTTGGGACTCGCCAGTTTATAAATGCAGTGAGAACTTAAGAGGGGGAACTCTAGAATTGGCGGTATAAATACTTTTCCAAACATACCCGTACATTCGGGTCACAACTGTACTTTTTGTATAGCGAACGTTACAGTGAAACCGGAACTCATTCAATCACGAGTGAGTTTCAATGGCGGAAACCTTCTTAACGACAGTTTGGCTAAATACAATGCAATATACAAGAAAAACTGTTATACTACGTATCACAGCGGGCCTAGAAACAAAGCTTCCATGTATGGAGATGCAAATAAACTTTACAGACTTTATAACATAGACAGAATAAATCGACACTCTAGGTTCATATAAAGCAAACACTTGACTATCTGGTTTGTGCATTTACAATTTAGTGACTCTTTCTCGTTTCCAGTGTATCATTTATGATTTAAAAAGAAACGAAATCATATTCATGAAAAAGCTTTAAATAGTCTTCATGCTTTTCCGTTTTTTAGCTCGACTTTTCTATGAAAAGGGGAGCTATCCTACTCGCCCCGGCGTCGGCGTTGGTGTCACACCTTGGTTAAGTTTTTCGTACCACCCCACTTTATTTCAAAAGTATTAGAGGTATGGCTTTGAAACTTACCATACTTGTTTACCATCATAACCTCCATCTACAGACAAGAGTACATAACTCTGTCAAGGTTTTTGACATAATTATGGCCCTTTTTTGACTTGAAAGGGTATTGAGCTTGGTTAAGTTTTTCGTACCACCTCACTTTATTTCAAAACCATTGGAGGTATTGCTTTGAAACTAACCATACTTGTTTACCATCATGACCTACATCAACAGACAAGAGTACATAACTCTGTCAAGGTTTTTGACAGAATTATGCCCCCTTTTTACTTAGAAAATACATTGAATATGGGTAAATTCCACTTATTGCCTTAACCCTTTGAGATATTGCTTTGAAACTTTGAATGCTTGTTTACTTCATTACCCCCATCTGTAGGCAAGAAAAGGTAACTCTGTGTGGGAATTGGTTTTAAAAATTAAGGCCCTTTATCGACTTAGAATCTTGGTTAAGTTTTTCGTACCAGTCCACTTTTTGACTAAACTGTTCGAGATATTACTTTGAAAGTTGGAATACTTGTTTACCATCATGATCCCAAAACATGGGCAGGAGAAGGTAATTCTGTCAAGGATTTTATATGAATTATGGCCCTTTTTGACTTAGAAACTCAGTTAAAATTTTCATTCTTGTCCACTTGTTGACTTAACCATTTGAGATATTACTTTGAAAGTTGGAGTACTTATGTACTCATGAGACCTATCTGTAAGCAAGAGAAGATAACTCTGTGAAATATGTTTCTTGATTTGTACTTCGAAATTCCTAGTTAAAGTCTTGTGTGCCCTTAACTGTCAAAGTTTTGTTTTATTGGCAAGCACTAAAAAAGTCGAGCGCACTGTCCTACTGACAGCTCTTGTTTCATTAGATTGTATATACGAGCCCTATTTTCTTTTAGCGTAACTAAAACAAAGTTAACGCAGCAATATTATAATATGTTCTCCACTATGTTCCATTAAGGTGATTCTCAGAATATACAATACTATTCCTGCCTCTATCCTTACAAAATCGTTTGCAGTCAAAATGTTTGTAAACAAAACAACGCACATTTTTACGATTACTAAAAGTATCGTTACCGACCAATTAGTTAACTTTGGCTACCTGTCAGTTTATTGCTGTAGACCAGTCTAATAACACGCAATGTAAACCAGTCTGATAAAAATAGAAAGTTAGTAAACTTTGGCTACATTTCACTTTATTGCTCTAACATGACATGTTTGATTTAAATAGACTGTCAGTGACTGTACAATTATACTTCCATTCAAAAACAAATGAAGTGTGATTTTAATCGAGTCATAGTAACGTAATGGATCAACTTAACCCGATACCGGAAGATACCTGCATGTTTGACCGATATCGGATTTTATACTGGCCGAACAATAAAAACTTTTCACTACTTATTAGACGTTACATAAGCATATAAAATAGTTTGACGTTTTATATGGATAAAAGATAGAAATATCAATTGTTTGACAATTTTAAAGCTACACAATGAACAGTGGTTTAACCCATTCTTTATCGTAACTTCCTAGGCGATTTTCATAAAATTTTGTCACAGTCAAATAACTATACACTACTTCACCTACATGTTTATTGTATATATTTAGCGCTAGATATACGTTCGGAGTCGTACTGCACGTTTGAACCTACCAATCTCTTACACAAGTGGTTCCATGCAGGGATTTATATTTAATTAACATTAAGTTTTGATTGACCGTTCAACATAGTATAAGCGGTTTTCTCATAGAAACTGCAATATAATAAAATGAGGTATGCAAGAAAAATAATTTTACAAAGTCTGCAGTAAAGGATTGCGTGTTGTCCTCATTTGAAGACATCATTGGAATTTAGAGAATTGATACGACTGATATCTTCCATTTCTGTCATTAGAATGTTAAACGTTTTTAAGACTGCTGAATGCCTATAATGTGTAACAACTATTCATAGAGTTTTCGAATTTCATAATCCACAGACAGGAACAGAATACGGTTTAGATTAAGAAATGCAATACATATACAGTCATTGTCCTCTAATAGTTCTGTTAAACTGTTTCAGCGCTTTATAGATGAACAGCGTGTAGTTCTGCGCGTGCAGCTATATATAGCTCATTGGAATTCAAGGATAAATGCCGAGGATACCGTTTGAGTGACGCTCATGTACTGTTGTTGAAATTCATAAAAAAAAACGTTTTCAGTCTTGCAACAGAACATTCCATAACAATTGCCTGTTGTGTTTTAGCAGCTGATATTGATTTCTCTTATCTAAGTTTATCCTCATGTCAATTCTGTTGACATAAGCGTTCGCTCTTAAAGACATTAGAAGTTATATGAAGAGCAGTAGTGTGTCGCGTATATGGCTAAACTACAATCTTGAATTGCAGAATGGAATCAATATTGCTAGCGTAAGACTATGGAATGAAATGCATTCATTTAACCGGTTCATTTTATAAATGTTTCTATATATTATAATTATGCAGTTTCAGAATGAGTGATCATTCTCGGTTATTTGAGCCAGAAACAAAAATATTGAAAACCCGTTTCAGTTAAACATACTTTTATATTGACTGTATAGGAAAAACTTAAAGGGCAATAACTCTGAAGTTACCAGGACAATCCTTGCCTAAGCTACACGTGCACCGCCGCACAATGCTGTTGCATACTTATTTTAAGTTTCATGAAATTTTATATACAATCTTGAGTTATGGCTCCTGACGGAACAATTGCATATATATCGTGGTAATTTCAAAAAAACAACAACAAAGGGCCATAACTCTACTACAGATATGTTGATTGTAACAGCTTTTTGTGTGCATTATTTTCATACCCATATATACACGTCTTTTAAGTTTCAATAATATCTGACTAGTACAATGTAAGTACAAGATATGACTCTGGACTAAACATTTGCCTCTATAAAAGGCTATATTAAAGTAACAAGGGCTATATGCAGGTGGATTGTGGCGGCATTTGACAAGCATCATTCCCCTACCAAAATGTACATTCCTGCCAAATTTCAATAAAATCTGATCATCCAATACAAAGATATGGCTCCAGACGATAACGATATCCTTCATCATTTCTTTTACTATAGAAGCATTCACATAAAATGCCATGAAATATGACATCATTTCTTTTCTTCAAAGTGGGGGAGTAGCTGAGGTCAGTAACCGTTGTTTGTCTTCTTTCTTTCGTCAATAGCAGAGTGGTATTGTTTATTTTCATTGTTCAATAAAATGCAATTAGGTTGGGTTCACTGATTCGCCTCACGCACCAAATCACTTGTACGAAGATATGATTTCGATTTAAGATTATTACTGTCTTGTAATATTGAGTTATAAGGCATGTCATCTAGACATTGGGTATTGCACTCAATTATCTTCTCAATAAATAATGTTTTGAATATTTGCAAATGATCTGAACATTAAAGCAAACGAGTTCTAAGTAATATTTTGCAATACAAGGTCAATAACAAGGACCACTATGGAAATAAAAGGAATCCTTTTCTCTTTTTTGTGGTATCCCTGGTATTGGTGGGCACTACATGGCTCATATATTTATATGTGGCAGTCTCTGAGATTTTTGGCCCAAATGACATCAGCCTCGTTTCTGAGAAAAACGTCAGAAAACATTATGTTTATGTTTTAACAAGTGCGCCTAGTAATTGAATAATTTTAATCCATATTTTATTTTGTTTGGTGCTGCATAGATGCAAAACTATTATCGGGAAACTTTTAGCCGGCTACACCCTACACAAAATGTACAATATATTTTTATATTTTCTTCGTTTCACGCTATAAGTTAACTTACATTTTCCAACCACGTATTAAATATAGCGGGCCGCGGCCCGCAATAATGATTTAGTTGATATCTCATCATGTGTAGTAATCACCCGTAACCTAAATTTCAACGAGAATATATCCAGATAACCGCAAAACTGTTTGCACTGTACGATAGATAAATGTTAATTGACACCATTTACATAATCAGGACAATTATTGGTATTAAATTAAGTTCAACCGCAGTTTAGCTTTTGGAAAGTAGATAAAGACAAGACAACAAAACTGTTTAGTATCTGAATCTGGAATAATTTAAACATTGATTCATTGCAGTAATTGTTCTTTAATATTTGAATTTAACAGTCTGAGGTTGTATAATAACCGTGGACAAAATGGGTGAACCATCTAAGCTACGTTTGGAGGATATACCTTGTATAAACCTTGGACAATTTATATTGGAAAACATGAAAAAACATGATCAGAAGTCTATCGCAATGGTAAGTTTAGTTTTGTCAAACACGCTAACTTAATAAACTCGCACACCCACAGGTATTTATCCTGATAAAGGTTGACACACTTACGTGACGAACAAGATATGGAACAGAAAACAAAACTAGAACATTTGTTACATCTAACTCGTACCTAAATTACCAGTTTGGATAGTGCCATGGTTTTGACAAAAGCGGTTTATAAATAGACCAGCCACGCTACAATAGAAATATGTAGTGAGTGTAGCAAAGTAAGCTGACACAACTAAGTCTGAAGGGTGCAATGTTCTATAAATATGAAGTCTTATAAAGTGTGCACGACCATACTGTTACTTATCTAAACTCATTTGAATCATATTATATCCAGCATCGAAATGTCCGCAAAAATGCACCACAACACTTTGTCTCCTATGGAAATCTTTGTCCCTAAAATTCACCACAACTTATATACTCCTAACGAAACATCCCCCTAAAATGCATCGCAAGTATTTGTTTGTAAACTTTATGTTTCATTTGGTTTTACATGTTTCAGCACTGATCTCGTTTGTTGAATATTAAACACTCAAGCCTAAGACTATGATTTCCGGATGTTGTAAACGTAGTTTACAAGTACGAGTGGTGGTGTGGTGGCCGAGTGGTTAACGCTCTGGACTACCAATCCGGAGGTCCCCGGTTCGATTCTCGGCCGGGGCACTGGATATTTCAGAAACGCTTTTCAGTGTTTCCCACCAATCTGAGATGAACTGGTTAGAAACCCAGAGGTAGTATCGCGTGTTTCGGTGCTATACACCGGGTACGTAGAAAAGAACCAAGGGGTCTATTCGTAGAAGAGCTAGGGTCTGGTACCCGGATTCCCTTGTATCTGCTTCTGTCTCTAAAATAAAGGACCACAATGGAAATAAGAGCTTGCTCTTTATTGTGTTATCCTTGGTACTTGGTACTGAAAAAATACATACATACAGAGACACTTGGCCATATCAGCGCATCAAAGTCATAGTCACATGCAGGTTAGACCTATAGCATATATAGTGCATATATATATATATATATATATATATATATATATATATATATATATATATATATATATATATATAATTATAATGAGTGGTAGATGGTAGAAGATGTTTTAAAAAGGCGTTATGTTGCAGATCTTAATTGAACATTGTATCCTTGTCATTGTGTACATGTTTAAAGGAGTTTACATTGTAAAAAGGGGGATGAGTGTCGGATGTTTAAGCTTCATACGACTGGCTAATAAGTGTACCGTTAATAGTAACTGCAAGTATATAAGTTTATTATGTAACGAGCCGAGGGCCTAAGACGCAATTGGGTAAGGCAACTCCTGTCTGTAACAATTATCTTCATCCCACCGCTGCCACCATTTGTAACGAGCCGAGGGCCTAAGACGCAGCAGATCCATTCAGTGAAAAGTATACTCAACCCTGAATGGGTCTCTGTGCCTTATATATACTACCCTAATCCCCATCACATGTACATGGGTTTTAAATTTGCATATTATCATCATATGCGACCGAACGTTTTCACTACGTTCACCGATCGTTACAATTATATACAGCCGCTTCTTTATGCACAGTATATATTACTTTAACATGTTATACGAACTACAAATGTTTTATGCAATATAGGTTGATGCATCAACAGAAAGAAGTATTACATACGAAGCTCTCATTCGTCGTGTAGAACGGGCAGCCTCTGGGTTTCAGAAGTTTGGTGTCCGTAAAAATGACGCTATATGCGTGGTATCTCCAAACCATCCAGACTATATTGTTGCTTTCTATGCCAGTGCTGTTGTATCAGCGACGTTCCAACCTGTGAATCCACAGTATACAAAAGGTATCTCATTATTAAGCAGAACGGGTTTATAGTAAGACTTAAAGTACGAATATTCAGTATTCAACGTAACGTTTGCAGGTTTTTATTTGATACAGTGAAAACAGTGCGCAGTATATTTCTATATAAACTACATCAGTATGAGACAACTATTCTAGATGATAGCAACTGATTTTAAACTGAGATTCAAAACGAGCTTTAAAAAGTAGTTCAAATCTAAAATGTTTACAACTTGCAACACTTAGAATCTTGTGTATGTGTAGTTGTGACAGTGATTATCCGCATTTTAATAAACATGTATCATTTAAGGCATTTTACATATCTAATAAGACTTGCTTCGCTGTAAGATGCATATGATTAAATTCTTTAATACGAGCGTTTGATTGAAACGGTTGGTCAATTTGCTGGTATAAATAGTTGAACCTGCTAGAAGGTACCCTATGAGTAATATCATACGTCGCGGGAATATCATGCGATGCCTATGCCTATACAGTTTTGTAGTACGATTGGAAATCGAAGTGTATAAACTATAAAGCAACACTCTAACGTTTGTTTTTAGATGATATAAAGAAGGTGGTCAAGGACTGCAAAACCAAGTTTCTGATGACGGTGCCGGACTTGCTACCAAAAGTAGAAGAGGCCCTTGCCGGCACCGATGTAAAGGTACAGCAAACAAGAAATGTTTATAACATTGATTTTTACTTTGTTCTGAATTGTGTACTGATGTTTGTCGGCTAACGCCATTGAAAGTGAAACACAAGGGTAGTATTACTCCGTTTTACAGGTAATTGTTTTTGGAGAAGCGAGTGGTCACGTGACATTCCAATCTATCATCGATACCTGTGATGGTCGGTACACGATACCCAAAGGTGACCCTAAAAAGGATGTTGTGGCCCTTATGTCATCTTCAGGTACTACCGGGTTTCCAAAGGCTGTCATGCTTACACATTATGCGATTGTAGCCACTACTGTTCAACAGGGGTAACAATCCATTTTTCTTCTATATTACCCCTTTTTAAGCTCACCTGAATATTTGTGCTCAGGGTGGGCCAGGTTCTGATCATTCATTGTTCGTCGTCCGTTCAAAATCAATCTTCTCGTGAAAAACCACTGGACCAACTTCAACCAAACTTCACATGAATGTTTCCTTTATTGTTCAAATGAAGTAGATCCAAGCAAAACATTGGCTGTTATGGCAACAAATTGGAATGTGAACAATTTCTCTTATTTTCATAAACCCGAAGGCCCAGATATAAGATATTTGACATGTAGCATTGTTTAGTGGACCTCTACCAAGTTTGTTCAAATTATGATCCCCGGGTCAAATTGGACACCGCCCTGGGAGTCACTCGATTTAAGGTTTCTCTTTGGCATAGAGCTTAAATATTTGGCAGATAGAATTGCCTAAAGGTCTCAAGTCCTGAAGCGAACTTGATTGTACATTAAGATATAGGAAAATCTTTTAAAATCATATTGTCTTAGACCACAAGACCCAAAGTTTAGATATTTGACTGGTAGCTGTGCCTAGTGGTCTTGTACCATGATTGTTAAAATCATGCCCCTTGGTCCAAGTTGTTCCCGTTCGAGGATCACTTGATTTATTGACCTACTTTCTTGATTTTAAGCTGCACCAACGAACTGTATGAATAGTTTTGCATACAAATTTCATTTTTGACCTCGTTGACATTGACTTGACCTACTAACCTACTTCCTATTTTTGAAGAAACATCAATGATATTTGAATCATGTATACAGTTTTGCCTGTAGATTTCAACTTCGACATTGGATACTACAACAATGAAATTTTAACTGCATTTATATATGGATAATTTTGCATGCAGTTTGCAACTTTAATCTTGGCTGAACTTGACCTTGACCTGCTGACCTGCTTTCTGTTTTTGAAGCTACATTAATAAAATTTGGACCATGTATACAATTAGCCTGTAGATTTCGACTTCGACATTGGCTGATCTTGACCTACTGACCTACTTTCCTGTTTTGAAACAACAGCAATGGGAGTTGTACCATATGTAAAGTTTTGAAATAATATTTCAATTTTGACATTGGCTGACATTGACCTTGGACCTGGTTTTTGTTTTTCAAGCTAAAGAGACAAAATTGGACTATTTGTGCAGTTTTGCAAACTGATTTGCATAAGTCTTATGACTGACATTGAATATTGCCTTTTGACCGGCTTTCCTGTTTTAAAGTGCAATGATATCCAGTTGAGCGATGTAGCGTCATCTTGCCCATCTTGTTGAGCATTTAAAGCCTTCGTAGCACTCAAATAGCTTGTAGCTGTTATATTACCAAGAAAACGCGTTTCCGTGAATAATATTAAAGGAATTTATACTTGAACATTGTTTTAGTCTAAATGAAACATAATTCTATCATTATCCTCTGTTATTTATTTTCTGTTTATGAGTATCTAAATGGCTAATGAGACTTTAAGCCTATATCGTTAAACATTTTACAAATACATCAATATAGTTTACATGAGGTTTATAACTTCTGTTTAATACGTTCAATGGCCACTTTCTGGAATGGTTTGTATTCAAGCGTGTAATTGGTTTAATAGCAAATAACAAAACTTATTTTGAAGCGAACAGGGGATCGTCGGACACCACGGGTGCTGGTAACGATGCACTTTACTCATCACGTGATGATGAAATGCGCGAATTTCTGTTGTGGTGGTGTATTGTAGTTGTTTTCTTAAATACACCTTCTCGAGGAACATGTAATCTATGCGTTTATTGTAGATCTTTAGGACTTGCCACAGCAGACGACCATACTATTCTGTTTCTGCCATTGTTCCACATGTTTGGACTATATGCGGTCACGGTGCTATGTCACGTGATTGGCGCGAGCATTGTTGTTATGGCCAGATTTATTCCCGATGATTATCTACGATTAATACAGAAATATAAGGTACATTTGTTGCAACATATATGATACATATCCAGAAATAAAAGGTATATTTATTGCAAAATATAATAAAGATGTACAGAAATATAAGGTATATTTATTGCAAAATATAATATACATGTACAGAAATATAAGGTACATTTGTTGTAATATATATTATACATATACAGAAATATAAGGTACATTTGTTGCAATATATATGATACATGTACAGAAATACAAGGTACATTTGTTGCAATATATATTATACATATACAGAAATATAAGGTACATTTGTTGCAATATATATTATACATATACAGAAATATAAGGTACATTTGTTGCAATATATATGATACATGTACAGAACTATAAGCTACATTTGTTGCAATATATATGATACCGAAACCAAGTTCAAGAGACTATATTGCTGTCTATGATTCAAACACCTTCATTAATTACATCTGCCCTTCTTGGACACCATTAGGTGACATGTTAACACCTGATTGATGTCAGCTTTAGTAATCCTTATTATGTATCATTTATGTTATAATGGTGTTCCTAAATGTTCCAGAATCATTGATTTATGTACAATAAAGTTCCAAAAGACCAAACATTTCAGAACCAAATGCTCAATTTCATTATAAAAAGGTCTTGCTCATCAGACCGATTCGTTAATAATACCAGATTTACTGCTTATTTTCCAGCCGAGCATGCTGCAAGTTGTACCTCCTATAATGGTCATGTTCTCGAAGTATCCAAAGGTATCCGAATATGATTTGTCGTCTGTTGAGATGGTTGTCTGTGGCGCTGCTCCGCTTAGTCAAGAAATTGAGGAAGACGTGAAAACCAAACTGAAACTGCCTTGTATAATTCAAGGTACTCGTAAAATGAATGTATATGTATCACTAAAAGTGAATAACTTTGTACAAGTTCAAAAATATCCAGTAGGGAATTCGGAAATTTCACCGGTTTGCTTGAGATGCAATATATCTACGGTTTATTTCTAGATCATCACACCCTATATCTCATTGGTCGCTGTAATTGACCTACTTTTTGGCAGCCAATCAAATTCACTGTTTGGTTGAAACTGGCTGGAAATTGCAGTCATGTAAATCTCTCCTACGTTGTATTTTGGACGCATAAAAACACTTTTGATAGGTATAGGTATGGCGGGAGACATGCCGAGGTCTCATCCACAAATACAAGCTAATATAGTTGCTCTTACGGACGGACCTTTATAACATTTGCTTCGAATCAAATCAAATCAAAATCTACGGTTTATTTCAATTTCGTCAATGATTTATATTGCATTACACATTTATCTAACTGAACAAAATTACTGTCAGAAAGAGGTTTTTTATTTTAAATCCTGAGTATTTAATCGATGTATGTTTATGATTATAATCAATACAGTAAGTTAAACAGCACTGGAGACATGGTTCCTTTTCTATCAACAAGAAATATGCATGTACAACCGTGAAAAGTTAGGCCATGTCGTTGGTTAAGGATATGAGGCGAGCACTATGACGCAGTTCTAGGTAAACAAAAAGTTTAGGAAGTTGTTGCGCAGGAAGATCAAATCGCTAAGTTATGGTCAGTTTAATCTAGACGCAAAGTAATACAAATGCAGTCACTAAAAATAATTGTTCTGCATTAGAACTATACCACAGTGCACCAGTCAGCTAGGGGTCTTGGCAAGTTTACCCAGGAGAAATTCCAGGGTCGGCCGGGACTGTAAACAATCTAACTGAAGCACCACACAGGAATTAATGGAAATTTCTTTGATTTTCTTGCAGGCTATGGGATGACAGAAGTTGGCGTTACGCACGCAAACGGAAAAGTAGATTATAGATATAAATCCGTGGGAAAACTTTTACCTCTTGTTGAAATGAAGGTTTGTAACATTGAGTAATACATGCATAGTCAAAACAGGGAACGTAATACTAAATTCTGTATCATGAACTTTAATCCTTCCAGTCAAAGTATGCGTTTTAAACACATGAACAGCAAATGTTTGCAGTATTTAAGGATGATAAAGGAAGGGTTAATGTGCTGCTCTCAGTTCCTCGTAGTATGCGCACAGGGTCTCGCGATATTCTTGACTATTGTGGCCCTGACTAACAACGACAGATGTGACCGTAAACAGGTTTGTTTGGATTCATTCAGACGATCGAAGTTTAATTCTACTTTAACGTACGCTACTCTTCTGGTTACAATTAATTTTGTTCCTGTATGAGTGTAACGCCCGTTCCAATCGTATTTTGGTCATTTTAACCGACGGAAAATTTACCTAACCGTCGTTTCTTGAAATAACCAGTACAAACGTCCTATTGTCGTTAAGAAGCTGTTGACTTTCTCACATAAAGAGGCATGGTCGGTAGCAAGGCTCGAACCCATGACCGTCAATATATGAGAGATTACAGTAATTTCAAGTCAGCGACTTTAATCACTCGAATACTGTGCCACCGTTGATTGTTTACTTGACGCAAAATGTAGATTTCTCTTTTACGACATAAGCCGGCTTCATTTAACGACAAAATCATGACCATCCGACATCCATAAAGAAGGAATTATCAGAAATTACCTGAAAATAGGTTTCGGTTTTGACCTGTACATATCGGCCATTGCTAAGTATTGACTTGGATCAGCGAGTCAATTGTTACGCTCTCTGTCTGCTTCTTGTGCATTAAAACTGTTAATCTGTTTGCACGAAATGCTTATTATCCACCGATGAAGGTTAAGGGATATTTAATTTTGCGTTTCAGTCCGGACGTCCGTCCGGCACCATAACTAGGGAACAATTAGATAGAATTTCATGAAACTTAAAATAAGTATGCAAAAGCATGATAGTAATTAGCTCAAGTAGTCTAATTATTACACTTTCTAGTGTACACGCCATGTTCACACATTTACCCCATAGGGGTGAATTAAAAATAAGGAAACGGCTGGTCAGAATTTGACTATGTTTGGCACAAGTAATAAACTTTGTAGTCTGTAACAACGGACATTTTAGAAAGAGTGTTTTTAAATAAAAAAGTGAGGTCCTTATTGGGATGCAGTGTTTTTCTTACATATTCTATATACAAACTTCTGAATTATTGTAGTACTGATTTAAGTAAATATACCAATGAATTAACTTCTTTCAGAAAAAATATCTCCTCGGAGATGAGGCCCCAATGCTGTGGTTAAATTAGAAAAAAACGCTTCTTTTTTCTGAAACGGTCAAACCAATTTCCAGTTGTTCTTTTCAGTGATTTCCTTATTCGGATGGGGATATAAATACACTGAATTTGCTTGTTTTCCTTTTATTACTTTTTGTTGCACAGATTGTTGATGTTGAGACTGGAAAGATCTGTAATGTGAATGAGGAAGGTGAAATTTGGGTAAGAGGCCCTCAGCTGTGTCTTGGTTATCTAAATTTACCAGGAGAAAACAAAAACTTCTTTACTTCCGACGGATGGGCAAAGACAGGTAAGCCAGCAAACACAACTATGTTTACCTAGATGGATTTATAAACTGTGTCAAATAATGCTCTTTCAGTAACTTTTTATCGTCCATTTCACATATACAACGAAACCAAACCGAATCACAATCGAGACTGGGTTCTATTCGTTTTGGAGTCAGTTTGTGATTTCACATATAAAAATGAACAGATTCTCGTATTCAGCTCTGACTTATTTCTTTTATCATATGGTTTTTATAATCTTTTGAAGCAGTATCCCATGTGAATCGTCTTTTCCGAACTTCCTAAATAATCACTTCTGTTATGTCCGTAGACATTTCTTCAAATTCTATATTGCATGCTCGATTCTTGCAAATGCTGAGCTAAAAATAGGAAAATTCGGTGTTCGAATCCTAAAACATTAGAAATCGAAAAATACACGTTTTCGTTTCGACTCGGATTCGATGTGTATGCGAAAGCTTTTTTAAAGCTCACATGGGTTCTTTCAGATGAAGCTTTTAGTTCAGTATGTTGTCCTTCGCCTGTTTACAATTGCATCAAATCAGATTCTTCTCACATAAACCAATTCATGGAATATCATCAAACTTGACCAGAAGCATCCGGTCGTTATGTTAAAACATCCATCAGAGAAAATCTTTGTCTCGTTTTGGCTACGGTAGAGAAGTAGAAAATACTTGATTCATTATAGTTACTTAAAACAACAGGCAATTAAATATCGTTGGTTTTACAGTTGAATGATAACTTTATGCGGTTAATGTCAATTTACAGCCACCTTCCACCAATAATAACGTTGAGACTCGACGTCATAAGTTGGAGCTAAAAAGCGTAACGTTAAAAAACGCTGTTTATACATTTAACGCTAGGTAACAACGTGAGCGTTTGCTCGTTCTCGATATCATATAATCTTTCTACTACTGATTTTAATAATGACAAGAAAACTTTCAGAAGATGTATTGCATGATATAAATAGTGTAACATAAAGATTGATAGTGATACTTCTTTCATAGAAATTATTGCGAAAATTCAATTAGCTCCAACTTATGACGTTACGTCTGAGTATCGAAGCGGTTCATTCACAGTTGTGGTAAATTGTGGGGTCAAAAGTCTTCCCCACAACGTCTCAAACATCACGCACGCTGAAGCCTCAAGTAAATATAACAGACTGAAGATAATAAACAAAAAATGCCAACTTCATCTTAAAATACTTTGACATTTGACTCAAGTCAAAATATGTCACTTTGTGTTGCATGTTTATAGGTAACAGCTATATTTCTGTAGGCTTGCTGTTTATCAATTTTGTCAATTTACATAATTATCTCCTATTTATTTCTGCGGGCGAGCAGCTTTAAATGAGATCCCTACGGTCTTCCTTCAGGATAATGATAAAGTGCTCTTCAATACACTTAAAAAGCGAAAGAATGTGATCCTTTATTCTCTATTTGTTGATTTTGTTACTATCAGTTGAACTGAGAGTAAAGGTGATACCTCCGACAACTTTAATTGTAAGTTATTATTGAGAATGCATGTAGCTCAGATTACATCGTAAAATGAGTTCCAGCATATGTATATACAAGACTGTGTGTATCACTAACCTAATTATCTTCATGAAATACCTATCTAGGTGACATAGGCAAGGAAGACGAAGATGGCTACCTGTATGTGGTTGACAGATTAAAAGAGTTGATCAAATACAAAGGATTGCAAGTAGCACCAGCTACACTAGAAGATATCCTACTAAAACACGACGCTATTGCTGATGTTGGTGTTGTAGGTGTGCCTGACGTAGCGGCAGGTGAACTCCCTAGAGCTTACGTAGTTCGAAAGGCAGGCAGAGATATTACAGAACAGGATATCATTCGTTATGTTGATAGTACGTAATTAATAATATTGCTATACATGTACTCAAATTAGAACAATAACGCATGTACATCGTATGTTAATGTTTACAGACCAGGGAATCTGCCTTGTTCGAAATTTTAATTGGAAGCTAAGACTGCTGTTGATAGAGTATCAACATTAAGAGTGATTCAGAAACTGTAGAGTGATAATGTTATAACGAAAATCTCATCAACTTATGTAAAATCACTAACGTCTGGAAAACTACTCCACTTAATTCTAGAATAAAACTTATCAAAGAGCATTACAGTTTTCTTTATAGACACTGAAGAATTATTCTTTATGTACTATGCAAAATAAGCTTCTATTGTCCACTTGGATATATGTACACTATTTTTTCCCTAGTAAATTAAGTAGTGTTTTGACAATTGACAAAAGTTTACTTTCAGCCTATATACCTGCATGTCTACATCGGTATTATCTCTGTTTAGTAAAGTTGTTTCGTCCATTCCGGCCACTTCTACCTACCTTTTTACACGAAAAAGCTGATATAAATATTACTTTTCGCGCAGTTTAACATGCACAGCAGATAGTCCGTCGACTTTGTGAACAATTACATACATGACAGTAACGAATGGATTACATGACACTGATTGTATCGATTAGATTGTACAGTTACTTTGATAAGTTTCACTAACGTACATTGTATTGTAACGGTTGGACAATCATATTCTTATCCTTTTCAGACAATGTGTCTCCCCACATGAAGCTAAGAGGTGGAGTTGAATTCGTTAATGAAATTCCGAGGACTTTATCAGGAAAGATTTTGCGTAAAACATTGAGAATGAAAGCTAAAAGTCTGGCCAAACTCTAAATAAAATCACAAGATAGACATTTAATACAGATTTGTCATAAGGTTTTACTGTTATTGTATTTTATAAATAAAATGCATACGAACTATTAAAGAGTTTTGTTTTGTATTGCAAGATAGCCTCGGAAATCTGGAAACATTCTCACTGTTCGATACGTGCGACCAGTGGAATATTAGTACATTGTATTTGCACACGGCGCATAAGGGTTTTGCTCTTGATACAACAAGAATAAAACTTTATTTTGAAATTATGTGGTAAGAGACACATCGGTGTATAGCTGTTTGCTGACTAGTATTTCACGGACAATCCAGAGAAAACAAAAAATATGTCTGAAACCAATATAGGAGACAACCGGTCTGAGTGCCGTATAACGATTCGAAAGATAACTCGCAATACCGCTAGATTCTATGTATTCTAAATTACATTACCTTTATATTTGACATCCTCAATTTTTAAGTTTATGGAACATATTGCAGTTGATCATGTGTGATCAATACATATGTACACACATTTACCCGAAGCGGACCATGAAAGAGAATTATATAAACAGTGTCAGTATCACTGTTACTAGAAAAGAAATTTAACATTTGCGGAAGCAATTCATGGAAAATTATATCTGTGTAACAAAATGACACTCAGGGCGGCTCACATTTTTACCCAAATGACATAATTTGGAAAAGCTGGGTCAGTCGTGCGTCCTGAAGTGCCTACGGTATATATGTCACTTAGCGAAAAAGCTACGGTGGCTTGTCAGTCCCTAGATACAATGAGAACTTAAAATGCAGGTCCAGATTCTGTTCGGGTGGCAGCATAATACTTTTGCAAACGCACCTGTACATTCAGTTGGAAATGATTAATTACTGATGAACAATTATAATCAAATTTGTGTATTAGCATCATAAATTGAGATGGATAATGTGCTATTAATTCTGTATGTTTTTGCCCTTGTGCTTATTACGGATCACTGTTTCTTGCATACCAGATGGGGATATCTGCAGTTTTTACCAGTGCTGAAAAATCTCATCTTACATCCCCCGTGTTAGACGACTTACGTGAATTACTTATGACGTAACGTTATAAACAATATGACGTCACTTTCCCAAACACAGCATCTGAATAACGTTTGTTTTTATATTAAAATGCATCATTTCGATAATTTTGTATTTAAATATCTATTTCAAAGTGCAAGACGGTATGCAAGAAAAAGTTTCTGCCATGAGATACTTGGTTCAGATGGAAATATCCGTCACTTTGGGTAACTGTTTTGCGGGAACTCGGCAGAACAGTTACCCTCAGTGACGGATATTTCGATCTGAACCTCGTGCTCATGACAGAAACTAATAACATTACTGAAAATTAATGTAACCGTGAAATACATGAAATTGCAAGGAAACCTCACATGTACACACTAAGTAAAGACATAATATAATTATATACAGTCATTTATTCTAATCACGTGCGAATATGCATAACGACAGGTGCAATATGATGTGTCATTATGTATATTAATCAGCATTTTATAGCAAGTGTTCTTCAATACTGAAATAACCGTCTGAGGTTGTTAAGCAAGCTTTACTACAGAAACCGTGAACAAAATGACTGAACCATCTAAGCTACGTTTGGAGGATATACCTTGTATGAACCTTGGACAATTTATATTGGAACACATGAAAAAACATGATCAGAAGTCTATCGCAATGGTAAGTTTAGTTTTGTCAAACACGCTAACTTGATAAGAACTATAATAACACTTTATCATATACATCATTCTATACTTCCAGGTACAAGAGGTATAAAAGTTGAAATGGTTCTGATGTTCAAGCTTCATATGACTGCAATCGGAAGTCCTCGGCAGATTCCGTTACCCTACATCATGCGAAGCATTCTGCCGAGGTGTTCCGATTGCATATGACTGCAGTTAAAGTGTTCTGTGGAGAGTAATTACAAGTATATAAGTACGTTTATGATATTTGCTCTGATCAGGGCCTGTTCTTTATGATCAGTATACCGAACTAAAAAACGGTTAAGGTCTGCACGAAGTACAAATTCTTTATCTATGCGATATAGGTTGATGCCTTAACAGAAAACAAAATTACATACGAAGCTCTCATTCGTCGGGTAGAACGGGCAGCCTCTGGGTTTCAGAAGTTTGGTGTCCGCAAAAATGACGCTATTTGTGTGGTATCTCCAAACCATCCAGACTATATTGTTGCTTTCTATGCCAGTGCTGTTGTATCAGCGACGTTCCAACCTGTGAATCCACAGTATACAAAAGGTATCTCATTAAGCAGAATAGTCTTTAAGTACGATTAAAATTACGAATATATAGTATACAATGTAAGGATTGCAGGTTGTTATTTTGAACAGTGAGCACAATGCGCAACATAGTCACAAGCTTATAACAAACATACTCTAGATTATTACAACTGATTTTAAAACTGCAGAATGCTTTGATAGTAAGAATAAAAGTGTAAATATACAGTATTCAACGTAAGAATTACAGGTTTTCTTTATTTAATCAGGAGAAAACAGTGCGCAGCATATTAGTATTCCTACGCTTATAAAATACATCAGTGTGAGACATATTCTTAGAGTAGATGATAACAACTGATTTTAAAACTGTGATTCAAGACAAGCTTTAAAAAGTAGTTCAAATCTAGAATGTTTACAACATGCAACTACTAGAATCTTGTGCTTCATCCATATATAGTTTCAACAGGTGCACACGACTATCTGCATTTTAATACACATGTATAATTTAAGGCGATGTGTACATTTAATAATACGAGAATGCTTCTCTGTAAGATGTATATGATTTAGTACTTTAAAAGAGCGTTTGATTGAAACTTTTGGTCAATTCGCTGGTATATATACTTGCTAGAAAGTACCTATGAGCAATACCATATGTCGCGGGAATGCTATGCGGTGACTGTACAGTTTTGCAGCAATGGATTTAAAATCGAAGTGTATGGAGCAAAACTCAAACCATTTGTTTTCAGATGATATAAAGAAGGTGGTCAAGGACTGCAAAACCAAGTTTCTGATGACGGTGCCGGACTTGCTACCAAAAGTAGAAGAGGCCCTTGTCGGCACCGATGTAAAGGTACGACAAACAATATATGTTTATAACATTGATTTTTACTTCACTTTGTTCTTAATTGTGTACTGATGTTTGTCGGCTAACGCCATTGAAAGTGAAACACAAGGGTAGTATTAATCCGTTTTACAGGTAATTGTTTTTGGAGAAGCGAGGGGTCACGTGACATTTCAATCTCTCATCGATACCTGTGATGGTCGGTACATAATACCCAAAGGTGACCCTAAAAAGGATGTTGCGAGCCTTATGTCATCTTCAGGTACTACCGGGTTTCCAAAGGCTGCCATGCTTACACATTATGCGATTATTGCCAATACTTTACAGCAACGGTAATACTCCATTTTTCTTCTACATTACCCCTTTTTAGCTCACCCGAACACTTGAGCTCATGGTGAGCTTAATTGTGATCGTTAACCGTCCGTCATCCGTTCAAATCTTCTTGTGAAAAACTACTGGATCAGTTTCAACCAAATTTCACATGAATGTCTCTTTGTGACCCTCTTCAAAGATTGTAAGAATGGAGTAGATCGAAGCAGAACATTGGATGTTATGGCAATAAATAGGGTTGTTCAAAAAGTATTCTTCTCAAATACCGAAAGGCTCATATATAAGATATTTTGCATGTAGCATCTACCGAGTTTGTTCAAATTATGATCCCCATGTCAAAATTGAACCTTCCCTGGTGGTCACTTGATTTCACATAGGTTTACATGTATATAGGAAAAGCTTTATAAATATTATATATAAAAGTTGGCCTCGCCCCAGGGTCATTTGATCTGCTGACCTACTTTCTTCTTTTTTAAGCTACATTAACACAATTTGGACCATGTATAGTGTTTTGTCTGTAGATTTCAGCTTCGACATTGGCTGACCTTGATTTACTGACCTACTTTCTTGTTTTTGAAACTACAGCAATAATTACATTATGTATATGGACAAATTTGCATGCAGGTTTCAGCTTTAACCTTGGATGAACTTAACCTTGATCTGCTGACCTACTTTCTGTTTTTTGAAGGTTGGACCATTTATACAGTTTTGCATTTAAATTTCGACTTCGACATTGGCCTTCTTTCCCGTTTTTGAAGCTACAGCAATGAACGTTGAACCATTTGTACAGTTTTGAATGCATAATTCACCTTTGTCATTGCCTGACCTTGTACTTGGACCTATGTTTCTGTTTTTCAAGCTAGAGAGATGAACTTGGACTAGTTGTGCTGTTTTGCGAACTCAGTTTGCAAAATTCCTACGACTGACCTTGATTATGATATTTTGACTGGCTTTCTTGTTTTAAAGTGCAAATATACTCAGTTGAGCGAGTTAGGGCCATCATGGCCCTCTTGTTAAATACTTAAAGTCTCACTTTGGATGTAAAATTACTTGTAGCTCATCTATTACGGGCGAAATTGGACATAATTTGTTCAAAAAACACTCTTAACATGGCTTATAAATCTTTAGTACATGCTATAAATATAGCGCTGTATTTTCAATGATATTGCAAAAGCATATCATATCAAGAAACGTTTGTTTAAAATAAAAAATTAAAACATTTTTTCAAGAATCGCTCACCATACAGCCGGGGTTTTCTGTTGTAGTGGTGTAGTTGGTGTACGACCTTCTGGGTCAGAAGAAATTGTACTATGTGCTTATTGTAGAACTGTAGAACTAGTCAGAGCAGACGACCATACTATCCTGTTTCTGCCATTGTTCCACGCGTATGGACTATATATTGTCACGGTGCTATGCCACGTGATTGGAGCGAGCATTGTCATTATGTCCAAATTTACCCTCGATGATTATCTACGATTAATACAGAAATACAAGGTACATTTGTTGCAATATATATGATACCGAAACCAACTGCAACAGACTATATTGCTGGCTATATATGATTCCAACATAATCTTTAATTACATCTGCCCTCCAAAGATTCTTGGACACCATTTAGATGATTATGCTACACTTTGATTTATTTCAGCTTTAATTATCCCTAAGTGTTCAATAATCAGTGATTTACGTATTTAAAAAATGCAGGTTCAAGCACTTTTGGAGGGCACTGTATAGTAGTCATAAAGTTCAAGGTCCATAATTAGTTAGAAAAAATAGTTTTTGTACTTATAATCATTTTATTATATAACTATTTCCCGGAAGATGTAAACTACATGGTTTTGCATAATACATGTACATCAATTTATATCAAAACCACAGTAACGTAATACAGGTATTTGCCCCAGTGGATGAAGACATGTAGGCTTATTTGAACGTTCTTAGAATTCTAACAAAATTACCATTACCAGATTACATAGAGGATAATTGTTGGTTTTGGTGTAATATCACGTTATAATTTCACCGAGTGGGCACCAAAAGTGATATTTTCACGAGTGGCGCAGCCACGAGTGAAAATAACTACTTTTGGTGTTCACGAGTGAAATTAACGTGATATTACACCGATACCAACAATTTTTCTGTTTATTTTATGGTTAAAACTCTACTTTTATTGAGTTTGTTTCTACAAAACATCGAAAATCGCGGGAAACGTCATCAGAAAACATAGCACAAATGACGTCATTTCAACGACGTCATCGTCGCATGGTCTCCAGCATTAATTACGCTCGGTATACTTTTTGACGTAAATCCGGGCTAAAGATTGCAAAAAACAGTGAAAATAAAAATGGTAATCCGCTGTTTCAAAACTGTGGATTATCACTTTTATTTCACTGAGAACTCTATAATTCACTGGAAAACATAAAATAAACTTGCTTATTTTCCAGCCGAGCATGCTACAAGTTGTACCTCCTATAATGGTCATGTTCTCTAAGTATCCAAAGGTATCCGAATATGATTTGTCGTCTGTTGAGGTGGTTGTCTGTGGCGCTGCTCCGCTAAGTCAAGAAATTGAGGAAGACGTGAAAAACAAACTGAAACTGTCCTGTATAATTCAAGGTAGCTCTATATTGAAATAAACCGTATATATTATATGTTATTTATGAAATAACATCCGTTCCAGCGGTGTTAGTCGTTTAATAAACAATGATTTGGAGTACTGATACGCAGTAATTAGCCACGAAGGCCGGAGGCCTAAGTGGTTAATAACTGCGCATCAGTACGACAAATTATTGTTTATTAGACGATAACAACGCTGAAAAGGATGTTATTTCGATTCTAACATGACCATATATTACAAAAGGTAAATAAATGCAAAGCGTTATTTTTTACGCGAACGCTCATTTAAAGTCATGCGGCGCAATATGACGTCATGTTTACAGCGTATCGGTTCCCGCGTTGTTTATGGTTTAATATAACATAATTTTTCTACTCTTTGTATATAGAGACGAAATCGTGAGTCATGTTAGAATAAACGATGAACACCGCTGGAACGTATGTTATTTCATAAATAAACAATGATTTGGAGTACTGATACGCAGTAATTAACCACGAAGTTGTTTATTAGACGATAACAACGCTTTCGATTCTAACATGACCAGATATTCTAATATGCCTACGGTATATTTCTATAGTCAATTCGAGTGCATTAATATGATTAAAGCACTCGGAAAAGAAGGCGGAGTTTCGGACAAGGAAGTAGCTCCTTCCGACTTTTCTAATTTACTCCCTCGCAGGAAATAAATTATAGAAATAGAAATAATATCTGTATAAATACATCAGACGCATGAAATAGTTGTGTTTAAGAACCTAAATATTATTTTTGATTGCGTCAAGTAAGCCTTAGAATACCTTCACCTTGTTTTCCTTTAAAAAGGCTAAGAAAATTCAGGATTGACGTCATACAATGTTTTGATTCCGGGAGACAAAACAATGAATGAAAACGTTGACGTCATCACACTGACGTCATTACTCCACGTTAAAACGTTGTACAGTTCAAATTAACGGTACGCATTTATATCGATTGGCTGCTTTGTTAGGTTCTGAATCTGACATCTTCTGCATAGTGTCAGTCAGGTATTTCTTTTTATATTTTATGTATTAGATGATTAAACTAAAATAAGTTTGTATAATATAGTTATGTTTTGATATCTTGAATGGTTGCCCGAATAGGGGAGTGAATTCCAACAGCTACTATTTATGCTGTTTTACACATTACCGCCGAACTGAAAAAAGGTCCGTAGTAGTTACGATAGTTTTCAAAAAATCGGCTTCTAAGAATCGAAATAATCTATGTCTTGGAGTGCTTTATCGAAATTGAAGCATTTCCCGTCGGTAATGTGCCTGCGTAATAACTCACTCGGGCTTCGCCCTCGTGAATTATTCCGCCAGGCACATCACCTCCGGGGAATGCTTCAATTTCGATAAAGCACTCCAAGCCATAGATTATTTCTTAATTACAAAAGGTGAATAGTTGCAAAGCGTTATTTTCTACGCAGATAATTCGGCACAATATGACGTCATTTTTACGGCATATCGTTTCCCGCGTTGTTTATGGCATAATAAAAGATAATTGTTCTACTCTTTGTATACAGAGAGTCATGTTAGAATGAATATATGAATGAATGGTGTTTTATGGCGAATCGACTTCCAGTGCCATATAGCGCGCATTGAAATCTTTGTATCAAAAATGTTATATATTTGTATATGCATTAAGCATGTCATGGCGATATACATAGTTTAAACACTTAACGACGTTGGCCACCTCCTTGGTAGTTTCAGTCACCAGTTGCATGAGGATTTACCATGTTTTTACTAAGTTTTACGATACACGCAGGGCGTGAACCACGGTGGTTGCAATTCTGGCACTTACGCACTAACCCCCAATAAACATGATTATGCGCGAACATGATATGTGCAACGAATGAGCTGTCAAACAATATAAATTATTCGAATTACCATTTATGTCTCCATTTATGTACATTTTTGCAACCATGGACTTAATTCTAGTATACATATATAGAAACTATTTGATGGAATGCACGTTTCATGCGTTCAAGACGCATGTGTGTGCATAATATTTCATAAATCTACAAAGTTACATACGATATATATACTTTCAAAGATAAACTAACATGTTTCTATATTGCTTTGACCACCACAGCTCCCCTGATTATCACCGCTTGTCCCGATCTTACCTTGTGCTCCGCGAACATACTGTTTTCTCAAATTCTCGAAACGTTTTAACTGACCTTATCGTCTGCGCTCCATTGTCGTCTGCTTCCAGTACAACGACGAATCTATATTACTCAGACGCTTCAATACGATTGTGTTAATTATGGATTTCACTTTCTGTTTTTATTTGTTCCATACTAGTAATGATTATCCAAGAGATGGCTCTTTGTCGGTATATCGCCAAAAACTTGACGCACATTGACGTCGGGCGACGTTATCATCACTCTCTACACTATCGGCTATCATAACATTCATGATAGTGAGTGTAAGGAACGGTAACTCTGCAAAGGAGATTGCGTTATCATTTCTCTTGATGTCCGAACATTACTTATTGCAATTTTGTGAAAGATAACGCACGGGTATCACCTTTTTATTTGTTATATTACTTGTTAGGATCAACGCTGAAAAAAAGTGTTGGTCATTAGTTGGTTGAATCTCGTTCCGTTGACCAAAACTAAATATGATCAACATATGTTAGAGTACCATTATACAAAATTTTATAACAATCGGAGAAAACTCATTTTTTGATGTCGTTCGAGGATATGGCGCAGTTCTCTGTAAGTTGCGCGGGAAGATCAAATCACCGTAAGTTATGATTAATTTAATCTCGACGCAAAGGTAATACATATGCAGTTGTAGTTATAAGTGTTCTGCATATGACATGTGTCACAATGCACTACTCAGCAATTGATGAATATGTCTTGACTTTCTTGCAGGCTATGGGATGACAGAAGTTGGCATTACGCATTCGATGGGAAGGAAAATTTATAGATATAAATCCGTGGGAAAACCTTTTCCTCTTGTCGAAATGAAGGTTTGTATCAAAGAATAATATACATGTACTCACTATGGGGAACGTAATATTAAATATGTATGACGAACATAAAGCCTGCCAGTCCAAGTATGCGTTTCTAAACACTTAAACAGCAACTATTTACAATATATAACGTCGATATAGGAAGGTTTTAACGTGACAGTTTTGGTGTGGAACAATGATAATGAAAATTGACAATGGTTAGGCTTAAGACTCTGCCTAGCAATAAAATATCGTTTATTGTAAAGGTAAACAGATTGAAGTTTTTACTTTACGTAGGCTACTCTTCTGGTGACACTCGAGATGCCACCTTAAACGTTGTTGTCATAAAAGTTTAACGCCTGATCTAGTCGCATTTTGCTCAATTTAACCGGCGTACCTAACCATCGTTCTAGGAAGAACCAGTACTAGACTCCTATCCTCTGTAAGAAACTGCTAATTTCTCATATAAAGAGACATGGCCGGTAGCAGGGCCCGAACCCATGACCCTCAATCTATGAGAGATTATTGTAACAGTAATTTCAAGTCAGCAACTTTAACCACTCGATCAAGGAAGCATATTGCCACCGTTAACGTTTTACTTGACAAAGATTGAAATTTTCTCTTTTACGAAAAACGCCGGCTTTTCGGTAAAAATCATGACCATGCTACATCCCTAATGAATGAATACTCAGAAAACTTGATAAGTCGTCTCAGTATTAATTTGTACATATCGGCCACTACTAAGGTCATTCCTCTGCTCAGCAAATCCTCGCGAATTGACACTAGTTATCTGGTGTTTATTTTAACCTATGATTACTTTTTGTCGCTCAGATTGTTAATGTTGACACAGGAAAGATCTGTGGTGTTAACGAGGAAGGTGAAATTTGGTTAAGAGGCCCTCAAGTTGGTCTTGGTTATCTAAATCTACCAGAAGAAAATAAAAACTTATTTACAACCGACGGATGGGTAAAGACAGGTTAGTACACTACAGCAAACCAGCAAACAAAAATATATTTACCGAAATAAATTTATAAAATGTATCAAATTCTGTTCTATTGACTTTTTTGCCATTTCACATACATGTATACCGAAACCGAATCGAATCAAAATGGAGACCGATTCGGAGTCGGTTTGTGATTTCATATATATTCCGAATTTTGACCCGAATCTGCGACTGAAATTATGTATTATTTCGATGTCACACACTTATAAAGGAATATAGTCAGCATGACATAAATATAATATATGATATTTTAAATCTGTCTATCCAGGTATTCTACAGATTCTCGTATTCGGCTCCGAGTTGTTTCTTTTATCATATGGTCTTTATAATCTTTAGAAGCAGATGTCCGGATGAATCGTCTTTCCCGAACTTCCTAAATAACCATTTCCGTTTGTCCGTAGACAATCCTTCCAATTCCATGTTGCAGGCTCGATTTTTGTCAATGCTGAGCTGCAAAAGCTTAATTCGGTGACCGAATCCTTAAAACATTAGAAATCGAATTCATGCATGTTTTTGTTTTGGTTTAGATTCGGTTTAGGTGTATATGCGAAAGCATCTGTTTTCGTAATGGATTCTAATTGTTCCGACTCGTATTCAGTTCGGTTTCGATTCATATTCGGTGTATATGAGAAATGACCCACGGAGGAAAGTTCTAGCTTAATATCTAAATGTGATGTGAAAAATCAGCTGAATGGTATATGAACATGCACAAGACACAAGTTCGGTTGATATCCACTATAGATTACTTGTAATCGTTCCTTTCATTGTTTCAAACAAATTGTAATGCACAGATATACAACAGAATAAGGTTTTGCGAAATGCAGACCTTGCCTACCACAGAAAAATCTTTAGTTTGGTTTTCTAAGTCATTTTCACTGTAATTCACCGAATTGACGTGAGTTTCATTTTGGTTAACTTCCTACCTTGTTGTCGCTAACTCAGGATAGTTTACTCAGAATTATCGCGTCCGCAATTTTAGAAATTAGCTTTTGTGTTTTTGAATTCATCTCTCATGATTAAACGTGAGATGGTGATGGTAAACACAACGAAGCAAATACCGACAGCATCATGCGATATTTCACCGCTGAAATACATTTCATGCACTTGGACGGACACAACTCCGGTACAAAATTCATATGTATATGTATGAAGCAAATAGCGACAGCATCATACGTTATTTCACCGGAGTAATAGCCATACGGTTCATCATTTTGTTAGTCTACAAACGTGTCTTCTAAGTTATCGACATTAACGACGATTTTGAAGAAACTCAATTTTTTAGCAAAGCTTGTGGGCGAGCTGCTTTAAATCGGTGGTGTGCATGGATGAAACCATCAATTCTGACACTCTTCCTTCAGAAAAATGATAAAGTGCTATTCAGTCAGCTTAAAACTAATGAAGAATGTGATCATTTATCTTCTGTTTGTTGATTTTGTGACCTTAAGTTGTACTGAGAGTATAGCTGAAAACTGTTTTTATCTGGTTCAAGGTGGAATTCGACTACTTCAATTGCTGGTTATTAACTTATTATTGACAGTGCGCCTAAGATTCCACCGCACCGTGAAATGAGTTCGAGCATAAGATAACATGCTGTGTGTATCACTAACAGTAGTATATGGGTCTCTTTGGCGCCACGACTGCGCATGCGCGGCGGCCATTTTGAATGACGTCACAGCGCGGCGGCCATGTTGAATGACGTTACAGCGCGGCGGCCATGTTGAATGACATCACCGCAGGTGCGCGGCGGCCATTTTGAATTTATTTTTAGAATAACGTCAGAAGTTTATTTTTAAAATGACATTAGAGTTAAATTTTTAGAATGACCTTATGTACTATGTTAGAAAATTGTTCCCGGAAGTATACAGAGCTGACTTGTATACTCGATCTAGGGCGTGATCGCGGACATTGAAGGTCAGGTCCTTGGCCCTAGACGGGGAGAATACGTGATGAATTAATACAGTAAAAATAAGAGTAGATAATACGTTGATATAACTAATGATATAGATCTTTTATTACGGATAAAAAATACTTTGGTTAATAATCAAATTTTAAGTACGAAAATTTACTTACGATGTTTCATCCTCGGCGTTCACTGACAAAATGACTTCAATCATGAGTGTACAATCCCTTAATGCGCATGCTCGGACCCGTTTTTACAATGACTTCATAAGCTATATTTAGATAAGGTCATGAGTGCATCAAACGTGATCAAAAATGTCAATGTTAATCCCCTTAAAGTAGACACAAGGTTAGCGTTTGTTTATTTAAGAGCGGATACATTGACAATGGCCTATTGAAATGTCAATGTTAATCCCCATTAAAGTGACCACAGTCACTAGCAAATACTTCTTTTTGTCGTGAATACTAAGGATTAAAAAAATTCATGGTAGCGGATTAAAATTGTTCAATTTTGACGATTTTATAGCGAAATAACGTTATAAAGGCAAAACTTATAGAAACGAATATTTTGCGTTATAAAACTATTATAGGCCTCTCTTTTAAGCATGTAAAATAGGTACCTTTGGAAAGATCTCGTCGAGCAGATTCAGAAAATGTCTACTTTTACAGGTCTTTGATGGTTTTTGACGAAGATATCGGCGTTAAAAGATATTTGTGACGTCACCTTTTGGCGCTAAATTTGAATTTGACGACTAAAATTTTGAAAACACTACTTCTTCTTTATTTATGAACCGATTTGAATGATCTTGGTATCAAATGAAAGCTCCGAACGTGTACGTTTTACAATGACACTCGGACCGGAAGTGTAGTCAATCACGCGTAAAACTGGAGGTTTTATTCTTATTTTTGACCACAAAATGTTGTGTTTGGTATCAAATGAAAGGCTTTAAAGAGTATTATTGACTTATCGGCTCAAAAAGAACTTGAGGTCACTTATGCGTGAAATACGTCAAACAATATGCATATCCGATCATCTTGCTATTCAAAATGGTAATGAATGAATACCCGATTGAAGTAACGATATAAAAGAGTAAAATCAATCTTTTGATTGGTCAGTTTTAAAGAGTTTAATTAGCTCACAGTCCTACATTTTGATAAGAGTATGTTTTTGACTTTGTACAACAATAGTTGACTAAGGAAGGAGACTACGCCTCCTTCTCTTTTGCTGTCGCCCCCACCCCCGCCACCGCCCCTACCGCCGCCGCCGCCGCCGCCGCCCCTACCGCCACCGCCGCCACCACCGCTTTTTCTGCGACAAGTTTTGGTTAAAAGCGTATGAATGACAAACATAATGTAAGAACCTATCAGTATCTTTTTATCATAACAAGCTTGTTTGCATTTCGAGAACCAATGAAACAGTGTCCTATTTGTCAACAGTCATTCTCTAGGCGTGACGTTATGCTGAGACATCAACGTAATTTACATGGGAGTGACAAAGACAATGGGGGTTACTCATCATCATTGGAAATATCGAAAACTTCAAGCAAGATGACATTTCAACATCCGTTTTCTATGGTCGTTTCAGGACCTAGCGGTAGTGGAAAAACTGAATGGACCAGAAAACTACTCTTTTCAAATCTCGTACATCCTCTACCTCAACGTATCATATGGTGTTTTGGGCAATGGCAACCTCTGTACGATGAACTTCAGCGTAAAATACCCGGGATCGAATTTGTGCAGGGTATCCCTGATCACTTAAACAGTTCAAAGTACATTAACATCAGTAAAAGGAACCTTTTGGTTTTTGACGATTTGATGACCGAAGCTAAATGCGATCCAAGAATTGCCGATCTATTTACCAAGGGCAGTCACCACAGAAACATATCTATCGTATATCTCACTCAAAATTTGTTTCCTCAAGGAAAGGCCTGCAGAGATATCGCTTTAAATACGCAGTATCTGGTGTTGTTTAATAATCCTATTGACAGACAGCAAGTAGCAACATTGGCAAGACGAATTTACCCCTCGTCCAGTAACATTTTTTATGAAACGGTTTGAACAAGCGACAACAAGTCCACATGGTTATTTGGTAATAGACCTGAAATAGCACACCAGAACAAGACCGTTTACGCGATAACATTTTTGACGGAAACAATCCGAAAAAGAGAAAACTAACAGAGAGTGAATTTAAACCAGAAAACTACTTTAGTGTCAAAGAAAACTGGTCTGCCAGGAACGAAATAAAGGATAGTGATGGTAGTGATAGTGATAATAGTGAGTATGATGATAATGGTGGTGATGATGATGATGATGATGATGATATGAATTCAATGAATGAAAGTAATAACAGTCTCTCTCTAGCGAATCGACCTTTGTTCACGGAACCTCCAGGTAAACGTATAAAAGAGGACATCAAAGAAGAGCGCACACGTAGTGACATTTGGGATAAGCGTTTTCAGGAACCGCTCAGACAATCACATATGGAGCAGTTTAAAGCTAAAGTCAACAGCTATATAGATGAAGGACAAACTTTCCAAGAAGCTTATCATCGCACTGCTAATGAAGAATTGCCTCAATTAAGAAAGAAACTGAGACAAAATTATGCCGGATTTTTGATTGATTTTTACGAGTTGCAAGACGATCCTACACAGCAACAGATTCTTCAGTCGTCTATGAAACTAAAACATCAACATGGCATGAGTGTCACAGAATCTATTCGACAAGCCGTTAAACTAAGAAAAGACCTGTTTAATAAATTATGGCCCAATCATGAAAACAAGGAAGAGTATCCAACAGCGGATAACAATGAAGGTGATAACGATCATGAATCGGATGGTGAATAAACATGGTAAGAAGGATCGACGTTCCTTAACTTTCAAAACGCAAATATGGGTTCCATAGAAGTGTACGATAATAAACAGCAAAAATGGGTACCCTATGTACCGGACCCGGAGAAATGGTATCAGCATCTTAAAGATTTAAAAGACGGTTACGTAACAGCGGATCATATGGGACGATATTTCGTGGGTAGTGGTAATAAATACAGAAAACTAAAAGAAATGGAAGCTCAGCAACAGCAGGAAAAACCCATTGTAAATTTAGTGACCCCAGTTGCCCAAGCAGTAGCAATCGCACAGTCCGAGGTAAAACGTCTACAAAAGAAAAATTCGTCATATTATGAAGGCACTGATGCGGAAAGCGGTTATAATGCGGCTAAACAACAGCGTAAGAAATTTCCTACAGAAAACAAACAGATTATCGACTGGAGCAAGTACAAATATTAAGCAATGAACAATTATCAACTGGCCGCTATTCTCCTTGGATATCCAGTAACCGTATGTACCTCTGATCAAGTCAAAGTTAAAAAAGGACAATTTGTTATTGCAAACACAGACACTAGCCAAGGACCCGGTAAACATTGGGTGGCGTTTTATTTCCCAAAGCGTGGACCTTACGAATATTTTGACTCAGTAGGAAACAGACCGGAAAGCTACGGCGTAGGATTTGAAAAGATACTCACCAAGAAATATCTAATGTACTCTGGACAAATACAACAAGCTACGTCTAACGTCTGTGGACTGTATTGTGCGTATTATGTCATCAAAAGATCTCGAGGGAAAACCATGAAGGACATTATAAAGGAATTCAATCCGCGCCAAAAGAAGCGGAATGATCATTCAATTGTGTCTAAAATGATGAGACTGCTTAAAAAAAGACACCGATATAACAGATACTAAACGTATATGTCAGAGCATTGTTTTAAATCATGGTTATTGTGTGAATAAAATGTAAACTGCCTTGTATAGTTCTTTGTCTATTTATATACTGTCCTATTCCGTACCTTACCTCTTTTATGGAGGCGGCGGCGGCGGTAGGGCGGTAGGGACGGCGGCGGGGGTGTCGGCGGCTGCAAAAGAGAAGGAGGCGTGGTCTCCTTCCTTAGCCAACTATTGTTGTCAAAATGTAGGACTGTGAGCTTATCAAAATTTTTAAAACTGACCAATCAAAAAGTTGACTTTACTCTTTTATATCGTTACTTCAATCGGGTATTCGTTCATTACCATTTTGGATAGCAAGATGATCGGGTATGCATATTTTTTTTACTTATTTCACTCATGAGTGACCTCAAGATCTTTTTGAGACGATAAGTCAATAATACTCTTTAAAGCCTTTCATATGATACCAAACACAACTTTTTGTGGTCAAAATTAAGAATAAAACCTCCAGTTTTACGCGTGATTGACTACACTTCCGGTCCGAGTGTCATTGTAAAAAGTCAGAGTGTCATTGTAAAAAGGACACGTTCGGAGCTTTCATTTGATACCAAGATCATTCAAATCGGTTCATAAATAAAGAAGATATAGTATTTTCAAAATTTTAGTCGTCAAATTCAAATTTAGCGCCAAAAGGTGACGTTACAAATATCTTTTAACGCCGATATCTTCGTCAAAAACCATCACAGACCTGTAAAAGTAGCCATTTTCTGAATCTGCTCGACGAGATCTTTCCAAAGGTACCTATTTTACATGCTTAAAAGAGAGTTTTGAAAAAAGTTTAAAAATCGCTGTTACGTCATAACTCGAGAACGGCTAAAAATTGAAACGAGAATGGGGGACGCAAATGAACGCTTTTTATGAATTCTATCACATGACATTAACGTCTCAATATTGATGAATAGAAACTGTGGCACGAAAGGGAAAAACCGTTTTGTCAATATTAAGTCTACTGTTACTTATCAAAACTGCTTCGGGATTTTTTTAAAACGGTCAAAATAGACTTTCCAGAACCTATCTTTACTTTAGACAGTATCCTTGAGGCCTACAATAGTTTTATAACGCAAAATATTCGTTTCTATAAGTTTCGCCTTTATCACGTTATTTCTCTATAAAATCGTCAAAACTGAAACCGTTACCATGAATTTTTTTAATCCTTAGTATTCACGATGAAAAGAAGTATTTGCTAGTGACTGTGGTCACTTTAATGGGGATTAACACTGACATTTCAATAGGCCGTTGTCAATGTATCCGCTCTTAAATAAACAAACGCTAGACCTTGTGTCTACTTTAAGGGGATTAACATTGACATTTTAATAGGTCATTGTTAAGACACCTGGTCACGAGTCCAAATTTGTGAAACATCGTGAAGGTGGAATGATGCAATGCCTTCACATATGGTGAAATTCCGTAGCCCAAAATAGACAATGATCTCATTCTAAACATAGATTAACTCATGCGCATTTAGAACTAGTACGTTTATCGCTGAAGTCATTTTGTCACTTGACGCCAAAAAAGAAAACAGGTATTTATTACTCCTTTCATAGGATATCCAAAATTAGTTTTCGTACTTAAAATTTGATTATTTACCAAAGTATTTTTTATCCGTAATAGAAAATCTATATCATTAGTTATATCAATGTATTATTTACTCCGATTTTTACTGTATATTTTGTTTAATACATCACGTATTCTCCCCGTCTAGGGCTGAGCACCTGACCCTCAATGTGCGCGACCACGCCCTAGATCGAGTATACAAGTCAGCTCCGTATACTTCCGGGAGATATTTTCTTAACATAGTACATAAGGTCATTCAAAAAAATAAAACTCTAATGTCATTCTAAAAATAAACGTTATTCTTAAAATAAATTTAAAATGGCCGCCGCGCTGTGCCGTCATTCAACATGGCCGCGGCGCTGTGACGTCATTCAAAATGGCCGCCGCGCTGTGACGTCATTCAACATGGCCGCCGCGCTGTGATGTCATTCAAAATGGCCGCCGCGCATGCGCAGTCGTGGCGCCAAAGAGACCCATATACTACTACTAACCTAATTATCTTCATAAAATATCTATCTAGGTGACATAGGCAAGGAAGACGAAGATGGCTACCTGTATGTGGTTGACAGATTAAAGGAGTTGATCAAATATAAAGGAATGCAAGTCGCACCAGCTACACTAGAAGATATTCTGCTAAAACACGACGCTATTGCTGATGTTGGTGTTGTAGGTGTGCCTGACGTAGCGGCAGGTGAACTTCCCAGAGCTTATGTAGTTCGAAAGGCAGGCAGAAAGATCACAGAACAGGATATCATTCGTTTTGTTGAAAGTATGTTCTCTTAAGATTTAATTGAATATAATAGCTTCAAAATTTACGTATCTTCATTGCAATTTAGACAGTTTAAACAGCTCCAAAATAAAACAGTATCATAAGTAAGGTAGACAGTGATGTGACGCTATACACGGTAACAAGGCTGTCAGGTCGCCTGTATCATTCTGAAACTTAAGTACACAAGTCTGTTGTTTTTCTAGTGTTTATAGTATTTCTCTTCAGTATTGGCATTTGAAACAAATGTAGTGCATTTTAGTATGATCATGCGCGACTCAATAAAACTGTCGGACACCAAAATCTTCATTCACCAGCTCGGTATTTTGTTTTTCATGCAGTATCGTAATCATGCTGACTACAAAAAATACATATTTCGCTTATGTTAACACAGTCACTACAACTGAAAATTGTCTGCAAATGCTGGAGAAAACTGTTGCACTGTTTCTGAATCTTGAAACACTGTATATCAAGAAAACAAGCTCAATGCTATATGATGTATACCATTTTTTAATATTTAAAATATCCCCATGCCCCTGTCAAAATGATGACACACGCGTTCCCAGCTAACTCCAGACAGATATATATGCTCTCGTACTCGGCAGTCAAGACGTCACTACTGTATGGTCAATGTTATTTATTTCACTTTCATCAAATGACAAAATCTCAATATGTAACAATGAAAATGCAGATATGGAATGTATTTATATTTTCAACCAAAACCGCATTAAAAAATAATTTACATCTTATCTGTTTATTTGACATAGAGACTGAAATTGCATACTGCCTCCTAAAGAATAGAAATACATGTTGTATTTGTAATAACAGAATGCTTTTCAGGCAAAGTGTCTCCTCATATGAGACTGAGAGGGGGTGTGGAGTTTGTGGGTGAGATTCCAAGGACGCTATCTGGAAAAATTCTTCGTAGAACGTTGAGAATGAAGGCAAAGGCACTGGCAAAACTGTAATAAAAACCAATGTACAAATGTAACAGTAATGAAAATAATCATAGGAAATAATGTGTGTTATTAAGAGGGAGTATACCGATTCGATACATGCCTATAACTCGAACTGTTGCCAATATAATTTTGCACATTGACACTAAATTAATACACGTTCATGGGTAAACAATTTTGTTTTAAGTATTTCCGAAAATTTAACGCATTGATTGTGTGTGAAACTAAAAAATTTGCGAAAGAAGCATAATTAAATTTTAGCAAATAAACAGATTTCTGTGTCAGCTCGTGTTTCGGTAAAATTTTCAGTTTTGGAAATGTAGAGAAAACTACAAATTAATAAAATTCACAAATTGGACGAAGCCAAATTGAAAGAAACTGTTTCATATGTAATGTTTTAGAAGCTGAATACAATTTTTTACTTGAGTGTCAGTTTTACTAGTATTCGATTTGAGAACATGTTTGTTACCAGTTTAATTTTTTAGTCGACCAAATATGTTAAAGACTTAAAATTGATGGAATTTGTATACTCAGAAAATGAAAATGTTACACGTAAATTAGGAAAACATATATGTAGTGCTTTTAAGTTGCGACAATCGTAACTGAGTTTTTATAATTATGATGATTTTGTAACATTTTTGGCTTATTATTATTGTTCAGTTTATTTTAATGGCACTTAATGAATTAAAAGAGTTGTATATGCAGGTACACAGAGCTGTGAATTAGTGGCTTTATATTTCGAAATCCAAATGTTGATCTTGTGTTTCGTTTCGGCTATACAACAGTGGATGGTATATATGTTATATAGAACACAGGTAGTCTGTGCAATTTATCTGGTTCTCAGAAAGTTCAGCAAGTGGGTTTGATTCAGTCGTTTTAAGTCTCTAAAAAAAAAAATTTGAGTAACCCGGGCGTTGGATGCCCGTGGTAAAGAGTAACCCAATCATTCCATATCACAAAAATGCAAACTACCCGATATATAATAGAAAGATAGAATTTCGGTAACAAGATATACGTATAAGATATAAAATAGAGAATTAAACTAACTGGCCATTAGGTGGATTTTAATGGCATGTGGAATATATTCAAAAATTGAACTTGTGACACTTTGTACAGTGAGGTGGCAAGGTGAGGACCTAGGGAATTTAGACAATTGTCTCACGATGTGTGACTATATTCAGAGTCACCTCAACTCGTACTCAAGAGGCTCGAGAACATATATAATGTAATTCGGAGCTTTGAAAGACAGAAAACGTGCAGCTGCCATCAAGTGTATGGGTGGGTGTTTTCGTTCGGCTATTACATTTTTTTATTGATATCGATGTATTAAACATACAATGAAAACCTTATTGAAGGGGTACGGACCTATGTGGGTCCACCCTGTCTTGTGTTGTTCTACTGCGTTGCGTACGCAATTAAAAGTAAAATGTCAGTCATAAACTTTCCTTTTTATCATAATAATAAAACTTCCGTGGATAAAACATTCAGTACTGCACATCAATTTTGTGTTACATGTATTTCCTCATGGAGCAGCGAGCTACGTGATAAATGTATCATATTGTAATACTGTTTCAATAGTTTTGTAGGGTATAGTTTCAAGATTTAGATACAGAGAGTGTCCAGCAGTTCAAAAGACCTCTATTCTACTTTGTCATTTTGTCAGGATGACTTTATAACGTCCTCTTGATATACACATAATTATCACTTGTAAGTTAATCATATAAACAGTTTTATATATTTATGTACATGATATGTGCGCAATTGCAACACTCTCTCTTTGAAATAATAGAACTTGCAAGTTCTATATGGAATTGCGTCGCATCATTATCATTATATATACAAATGTACCTACCTAACAACTCTTCTTTTATATGCCCGATGTTCAACACATGTATATGGAACTTTAGACTACAGATTAAAATAAGATATGTTTGTTCGGACATAGAGCTCGAGTTCGTATCTCAAAGAATTATATATATATACTAATTATAATTATAATCTGGTACCATGACTAACACAGTTAAAATGTTTAGAAATCAAAGCACTTGATGGGAGAACTTATCACATGACGCGAGGACAACAAATAAAGATGTTGTCTTGAAACTTTCACAAACAATAACTTCTCAACTTAATAATAATAACAATAATAAAATCTTTATTTCACGAAGGTAGCACAAATAGACATTTACACAAATTTGTATATACAATGTACATCACAATTTCATTGTGGCCTTCCATACACGTATGTACATAAAAGCAGATAAACTATCTGTCCGGGGTATGACTAATGTATAAAGGTTATCAAGCTCCTCCAGGGTCTGTCCCCAAATAATGAAATCTCACCAAGGATACTTAAGGAATTACACAACTAGATAGCCCATATCATTACATCTATTTACAAGTTATCTATAGAATCAGGCATGGAATAGTACAGTCGTAGCCCCAGTCTGTAAGAAAAGTCCCAAATTCAAGGCTAGTACCCGTTTGTTTACCATGCATAGTCTCCAAACTATTAAAGCAATGCAATGATTCACATTGCCAGGACCAGTACATGGCTTTAGGTCCAACATTGTTGTGAAACACATTCATGTGATTTACGAGAACCTTCGTTCTTCGTGGTAAAAACACAGATATCTATCTTGTTCTATCTATCTTGTTATACTGTCTCACACCTCTCACGATTATTATGGGCAGGGTGCACGCCGGGTGTTAATAAAAGATAAAACTACTGCAAGATAGCTCCTACAGTCAAGAGAAACAAGACGGTTAAAACTGTTAAAATAGTAAAAGAGTAAAAGGGTTAAAAACAACTGTTGTATGACTAATAATTGATTTGGGCCACTGCCTGCTTGAATGATTCAAGATCAGGCAGGATCGCAATATGTGTGGGTAATCTATTCCACAGGACTGTGGTATGGGGGAAAAAAGAGTACTTAAAGGAGTCCGAATTTGCATGGGTTTGGCGGAGACTAAGGGGGTGCATATGTCTTGTTAACCTGTTTGGGACTTCTAGGTAACTGGGCAGGGAGATTGCTACAAGATTGTAGTATATTTTGTAAAACATAACCAATTTGGAGGCTTGACGCCTGTTCTTAAGGGTGCTCCATCCAAGGGTGTTCTGCTGGATATGGCTTGACAAGATCGATGACCACAACAAGAATTTGTATACATTGTATACATTAAACAAATTAAACATATCTGAGCTCAACAAGTATGCGTTCACCTTAATTATCTAATCCCTAAGACTCGAACTCTTATCTTTACAGCCTTTTAAATTCCTCATGGATCATGACACCAAGTCCCAGTCTTGTTTGCTGTGCAGCTTGCAAATTGCATCATACGGAAAAGTGTATCACAATTCAAAGTTGATTTTATCATACTGTTCATACTGTATTGGGCCTTATTGAGCTACATTAGAGCTCTACAAAAATAATTAGCACAACAAACCAACATTTGGTTTCTTTGGCCTTTTTTTATAATGTTTTCTCTATTTCGCATTATCCAATTTATGTACACTAAATCACATTCTTTGTCATTGATATACACTAAATCACATTCTTTGTCATTGATATACACTAAATCACATTCTTTGTCATTGATAAACACTAAATCACATTCTTTGTCATTGATATACACTGAATATCCACTTCAGTCCTGAATCACTTCCTATTTAAAACTGGTTAAAACTTAAACATAACGATTTTTTAATTATAGCACTAGTTTGGCAGTTAGGTGGGTGCTTTGACTATGAGTATATTACACGGTCTGCTGTGGAGGACTGGGTTGTTCCGACCAGAGGGAAAGTGGGGAGATAGGAGGAACGGAGCAAAGCGAGGTTCCGACTTCCCCCCGCTTTCCCGAGGGTCGGGACAACCCAGTCCTCCACAGTAGGCCATGCAAGATCCTTTTTCTTGCATACTTTTATTTGATTTCATTGCAGTTTCTACGAGAAAACCGCTTAATAGGCCCTGCTATATGTTGTGCGGTAAATCAAAACTTCATGTTGATTAAATATAATTCCCCGAATCGAGCCCCCTTGCGTAGGAAACTCGGTCGGTTCACACGTGAATTAACCACTGTTTATGTATCTAGCGCTAAAAACATAGTGCTTGATTCATCCAAAACTGTACTTTATTTACGTTGTGAAACAAAAAAAAATATTAATTATATAAATCCTAAACAGAGATTCTCCTGACGCACGTCCAGTTTACTTGACTAATGCGACTATACCATCGACATTGACTTAATTAACTAGTTTTGTTTACACAGTGACGTCATTTGTCAAGAGAATTTTAAACTGTGACGTCATTTAGGCTACCGCCATTTTTTGTTTTGAAACACTTATTATATATATATACATGAATGCAGGTATGTTCTTTGAAATTTGAATAGATTATGTTGCTATACATTTCTGAAATTTGATGCTCTTGATTTTTACACCATTAAAAGCACCATTTCTTTTCGCAATCGCTTCAAAACTACATGGATATTCGTTACCAACAATTTTCGTAATTTGAACCGTTATTGCGTACCCTGAAAATTCGAGCCATTCCTAAAAATGAAATTCCTGTTACATTAACTTGAAAAATATTAAAGTGTGTGCTTTCTTAAGAGACCTTTGTTTATAGATAGGTCCCAAAATGTATGCTTATTCGAAGGATCCACCATTCTATGGGTAAAGTTACCCCTCTTTGAGCAGTGTTGTTTTTTCCCTGCATTTTAACAGAATTACTTACACAATACACTTAGATCTAGATGACTGGAGAAAGGACGTGTACGAAAATTGGGTACGACTATTAATATGGACGAATCTATTTCTGACCAGAGTTAGCTACCTTTTATTTACATTGGCTACATTCCTTTTGTCAAGCCATTGAAGAACTGTCATAATGTTCGTACGTGAAAGTTGAATATAAAGGTGTTAAGTATGAAAAAATAAAGAAATTCATAACGTAGATTATTTATAGACAATGAATAAGAGACAGGATTTACGAGAAAAGGTAAGATAGTATGGTGCATTATTTCGGACAGTAAAATTCGGGTGTAGATAAACTAAGTTTAAGTTTACTTTAAATTAAACTTTATTTATTTTATTTTACAACGATTGCAATACAAGTTATACAACTTATGCTTGATAACACTAATTGGCACAGATTGTCGTGTTGTTACGGCCTTTTACGACGGAGGAAACCAAAGTACCTTATCTGGATTTGTGACCACATAACCATCCCACACCAAGCTGGACAAGGTGGTTTTCTCCGGGTACTCTGGTTCACAAGTGAATAACTGTCTGATATAATTATCCTTTCCCCACATAGTTATACAAGTCAAAATTGAAGAATCAGTAGTTTGACCAAACCACTGGCACTTTAATTTGATCAGAGATAATATCTGACATTTTATGACTGTCACACCTTCACACCTAGCCTAATTAATTTGGCGTTTCAGTGTGTCCGATTTCACAGATCTGATATTTTATAATGATTACACTTTAACGCCTAATTTTAATGTGCTCCATAATAAGTGGAAAGTTTAGTTTCAATATTGGGTACAACCGGCTCGTAATACATTCATTTTTTTTATCTGATATTTTTATAGTTGTCAAACAAGCTTCGACGTTGATTTAATTAGACTACTGTAAGTGTTATAACAAGCACTGGCATTTGGCAAGTTACCAAGACCAAAACAAATGTACAGTTATATACCTCAACAGACATGACAGATATAGCATATTTTGTCACTCTCCGAACACCTGTGATAACTGAAGCATGATGTCCCTTCTCTGGTATACACATACACCGACCTATATACACAGATGCATGCACATCTTCATTAGTCACTTATTGGACTGCGCTAGATCTCTAACAAAACAGAAAAAAGCAGGATTTATGAATAAAATGTATAATGTATCAAGACTCAATAGACAGACAGCCAACTTAGATCTTACTTTAGATCTGTCATTGAAGAAATGTTTATACTTTATAGGCACATGTAGTAAACATAGTGTGCACAGGTGCCAGCCAGTCATGTACGTTTGGGATTGTCCAATTTTTGCACATTCTGTGTTCTGCATTGCACATGGTAACATGGTTAATAAATTATGACTGCTAGGAAGAAGTTAACAGTTGTTTGTCAATATGGATTGAATAGTGGCATACACCATACACAGTGGTGTATGTAGTAGAAGTATAATACAGCACTTCAGCATGACTTTTACAGTGGAACCTGTCTAATCCGAACCTGTTTGGATCAGAGAAATTGTTCGGATTATATAGAGGATAATTGTTGGTTTCCGTGTAAGATCACGTTATAATTTCACTGAGTTGACACCAAAAGTGATATTTTCAGGAGTGGCACAGCCACAAGTGAAAATAACAACTTTTGGAAAAATTGGTATTCACGAGTGAAATTAACATGATTTTACACTGATACCAACAATTGTTCTGTTTATTTTATGGTTAAAACTCTACTTTTATTGGGTTTGTTTCTATAAAATATCGAAAATCACGGGAAACATCATCAGAAAACATAGCGCAAATGACGTCATTTTAACGACGTCATAGTCGCTCGGTATACTTTTTGACGTAAATCCGGGTCAAAGATTGCTGAAACAGTGAAAAATAAAAATCGTAATCTACTGTTTCCAAACTGTGGATTATCACTTTTATTTCACTGAGAAACTATAATTCACTGATAAACATAAAATAAAAAGGTGTTCTGATTAGAAAGGTTTTCTCTAAGGGCGAAATAATGTAAATATACATGTATTTCTGAGCCAAAGTTAATATCTCTGTATGTTACCATGTTATCAGAATAACAGACAAAAAAATGAGCTGGAAAATCATGTCAATACAATACATAGTTACTAAGTACATTTTGTCTGTTTCAGTAACTGTTTAATGCTAATAAAAGGGTGTTTCAAAACATGAATATTTAAAATTTTCGGCAGTGTCATAATAATAATTGTCATTCCGTAATTATATTTTTCACACTTGTTTAACCACACTTTAACCATGTAAACATTGAATTCGCATATTTTTTTTTTACAAAAATAATCAATGCTTTAAGACATTAATTTTCTTACTTCACAAAATGATTGTGTATTGTCAAGATACTATGGTCCAGTCTGTGTTCGGATCCGACAGGTAAAGTTAACTCTACTTTATATGAAATTGGCCACAAAACTTGTTTGGTTTTCGGAGTAGACAGGTTTTGGATTGCAAACGTATTTTTGCATTAGGTAAAGAAGGAAAAAATTCGGGACCATGGAAAACGTTCGGCTTAGACAGTTTTCCGGATTAGAAGAGTACGGATTAGGAAGGTCCCACTGTACTTCTTTGACATTGAGCCAGCTTTCATGGAGACATGGTTCAGGAACTGGAGGTCCTGAGTTTGAATCCCACTTGGGGCGAATAATTTTCTATGGTTACATATACTTGGGAAGGTTATGTATCATTGTTGTTAAATTATTAGCCTCATTTACATTTATTCAGTTTTCTGGTTTGACCCATCTTACAATCTTGACACCTGAATTTCATAATTATTAAACTCTGACCAATCAAAAATCCCGCTGCCATCCATGTCAAATTATCTGAGTCTGACTATAATGACTGGTTCACATGTGAAAACAAAATAATATAAAGAGATAACTTAATGTTTATTGTAATTTATATGTAGACATGGTAGACGTTACATGTAACCATGCTATAGACACTATTTTGTTTTAATTAGGGGGAGTAATTCAGTAAGGCTCAATTCATAGTTTAAGATACGTAGATGCCTTACTTGTCTCCTTTGTAAGTATTCTAATCTAGGATCTGCAGTAATTGTAGTAAACTTCTGTTTCTTAAATGAGAATACAAATAGAAGAGGTATAGCTTGCATCAGATTGCATCCCAGCTGTGTTTGTCTCAGAAACGGGTTGAAGTCAGTTTCCTATAACAATGACAATAATTTTAGAAGTTGTACATAGAGCTTATAAACTGTGCCTCTGCCTGTATCTGTAAAGACTATGACTCGTCTATTTTTTCTCTTAGGTGAAGGAAATCAAGCAGCGTCAACAAAACTGGATGAAGCAGAGAGCTGAGACTCAGGGTAATCCTGACAAAGATACAGGAAAACCAGGTAGTTTCTCTTTCACTTGATTACATAATCAGTTAATTTATGATTTTGTTTATTCTCAAATGAGAATCAAGATCTTACAAATTAGACTCAGTCCAGATGGAATCAGCCGTTAAGTTAGAAACAATGGCAATCTGAGATTGATGTATCTTGCCTTAAGGACACATACTGCCATGGCACTGGTATAGATTGAACCCGGGACCTCCAATCATGAGGGGAATGCTTACTGCTCAGCAATACAGTCAACCCTGCCCTTACAACCACCTGAGTTAAACAATAACCTTACAGATGCAACTACTTTATATTCCTTCCCTGTAATTTTAGATGATAGCATTACTCTGAGTTAAGAGACCACTTGTTTAAAGACACCACAATTTTGGCTAAAAATCCCCTGTCTGGTCACTTAAGACAGGCTTGACTCTATTACATCAATAGTTTAATAATATTTCATTGAACAAGTTATACATACATGCAAAATAAGTATTGCAACATCATAAATGGCCCTCTCAAAAAAACCCACAAAAAACCCTCCAAAAGACGTCAGATTTTAAGTATTAACAACAAGACAATAATATTGATTATACATCTTTACAATAAATATAATTAAGCAACTTTAATGCATGGCGTAATTAGTCTAACACTTGTTATCTGACTTATTTCACTTTTGTTCAGACTATTATAAGGTATAGAAAGAAATGTGTATTGGATTAACCATACTTTAGGTAAAGAAGTTAAAAATGGTTTGAAGAACACATATATTTGAAATACTGTTGAAAAAAGACTCATTTTGAAATTTGAATAAAATTATATTGTTTAAAGTAGTTACATCAGACATACTACCAGAGCCAATACACTCATACTGTTATATTTCTATTTAACACTGACCTTCAAAAGAATAGTTTAATTGGCTTCAACTGGCAATTGTATGTATTTAACATCATAGCATATTTGTAAATGAAAAAAATCACTAATATGATAATGTTAAATAATAAATGGAGATTGTCTTTCTTTCTTAGGCAATGATGCAGTTCATGCAAAGTCTAAAGCCTTGGCTAGTACACAGCACAGTGTGGCAAATAAACAGCACAGTGTTCCAGAGTATAACAGGCGTGCCGAATCAAACTCGCAGTTTCTGGCACATAGTCTTGTATCATCCAACAAATCCAACGCAAAATTCCAAAGCTGGCTAAAAATGAAACAGACTAAAAATGAAAACAGCGAAGAGCAAGATACGGAACAAAATCACAGAGTCAAAGAGGACAGTGTTTACAACAGTACTAAATATACAGATAACTATTACACGGATAAACCATACCGGGACCACAAAGGATCAGGCAGTGTTAATGTGTTAAAAGTGCAAAGTTCAAGGTCGCCAGAGTATGCAACACCTGACCCTAGCTGGAACAGTGATGATGAGACAGGTGAAATCACTGCCACACAACAACTATCAGCAGATGATTTTGATGCAAGAGCTGATGATATAATAGGTAAGTTAGTACTTAGATGCCTGTCAGTTGCCATCTTGGGTTGTTCAGAAGTTTGTAAGGTGAATTATTACTAAGTTCTCAAAATAAAAACAAAAACTTGGGTCAATTTTTATTTCATTGAGGCGCCATGCAGAACCTATGTACCAGCTATTCTTGTTCAAGGTCATGGTCACTCTTAAGGGTCAAAGTTAGGAGACTATTATTTGTTAACCCCTTAAAGGGTTTTTAGGACACTTGCAACAAATGATCACCATACCCGGTACTGAGATGATTTGTAGAACCTGTCTTCCATCTACCCTAGTTCAAGGGAAAGGTCAAACATGAGGGTCAATTACTGTATCTCCTTATATAATCTTTTGAAGGACGTTCATCGAACTGTTCAAATATGAAGGAGATCCTATGGGGGGGGGGGGACCATAAGACTGCATGAGCTAAACTTCTTGAAGTATTTTCATTGATAAAATGTTCATCTCATGGGGACAATTTAAGACCTTCGTTGGGTCATTTTTATTTTGTCAGTGATAAATCTTGTGTAAATTCAGTTCCACGAAAATTTGCATTCAACAGCTTCTTAATGTAGCTTTTCTGTATAAATTCTTTATCCTATATTATGTACATACATGTACATAACACATGTACTAATTCATAAAGCCTACCCAAACTATTAATGCTGTTTATAAATTACAGATTTTCAAAACTGGTAGGAGACTGTGTATTGCATGCAATTTTTCATTCACTTGTTCAGGTTTTCAAAGCATACATTGCATGGTGTTTAAAGGGGCATGGCCTACATCTAGCCGATTATATTCTCAAAGCATAGATTATGTGTTCAATGAACGTAAAATGATAAATGAATACATTTCCAATTAAGAAAAATTCCTCATTTTACCACAATTAATCAATATAGAATCCTTCTGTAATAAATCGAATCCACCCATTAATTGTACAACAACATCTCAACATAGATTATTGTATGGTTTACGGTACTGCAGCATATTTCAAACCACTGATTTTATCGATAATAACTGGAATGCATAGCTGAAACTTTAAATACTTCCATTATTTATGTTTTGGAGGTTATTATACCCCCCGAACACAAAGTGTAAGGGGGGGTATACTGGATTCAGCTTGTCTGTCCATCCGTCTGTCCGTCCGTCTGTCTGTAGACGGAATCTTGTGGACACTAGATCGCCAATACCCTGGTCAGCATTAAATGATACTTCACACAAGTGATAAGTACAATGCCTAGTTGTGCAAGGTCCATGTTTCGGGTCTCTAGGTCAAAGGTCAAGGTCACAGGGGCTGGGATAGTAAAATCTTATGGACACTAAATCTCCAAAGCCCCTGGTCAGAATTTGATTATACTTCACACAAGTGATAAGTACAATGCCTAGTTGTGCATGGTCCATGTTTCGGGTCTCTAGGTCAAAGGTCAAGGTCACAGGGGCTCGAGATGGTAAAATCTTGTGGATGCTAAATCTCCAAAACCCCTGGTCAGAATTTAATGATAATTCACACAAGTGATAAGTACAATGCCTAGTTGTGCATGGTCCAGGTTTCGGGTCTCTAGGTCAAAGGTCAAGGTCACAGGGGCTCGGGATAGTAAAATCTTGTGGACGCTAAATGTCCAAAACCCCTGGTCAGAATTTGATGATACTTCACACAAGTGATAAGTACAATGCCTAGTTGTGCATGGTCCAGGTTTCGGTCTCTAGGTCAAAGGTCAAGGTCACAGGGACTTGAGATGGTAAAATCTTGTGGATGCTAAATCTTCAAAACCCCTGGTCAGAATTTAATGATACTTCATAGAAGTGATAAGCACCATGCCTAGTTGTGCATGGTCCATGTTTCAGGTACCTAGATCAAAGGTCACAGGGGCTTGAGATAGTAAAATCTTGTGTGCTTTTAATCTCAAAACCCGCTGGCCAAAATTTAATTATACTTCACAGAAGCCTTAAGATGTGCAGGTCCAATAATCAAAGCATCAAATATTACATGAATTTTAAATACTGTGTCAGTGGGATGTTCGGGGGGTATTCATCACCTTCAGTGATAGTTCTAGTTTAGTTTGGCATCAGTTATCGGGTATGTCTGTTTAAGCATCTTATTTGACCATAATACAATATGAAATGTATTACGGAATTGTATATCGAGGGAACTTTTAAAACACTAAACAGTTCAGTTTTATGACGTATTTCCAGCTCGAGTTAAAGGTGATTTGTCTCAAACAAAGACTGACTACAGCAGGAGATCACATAGTGACCAGAAGAACACCATTGCTAGATCAGCCATCTTGGAACAACAAGTCCCTGAAGAACAAGAGCTGTCAAGTCATGTCTGTCCTACTTGTGATAAATTAATGGTTCGTTGATTTTACCATGTTTTTCGTTTTTTATCATCTTCCATTAATTCTTCTTTTTTATTTTTTTTGGTAATCTCATTTGTGGATCAGACCTCATTGCCTTTTGATTATAAATGTTCATTCATGACTCAACTTGGTTTGATGACAAAATGCCTTTCAGCTGTTATACAGTATGAATTCAAAACAAGAGCAATAGTTTAGAATGTTATTTGATTTTTGTAAAATACAGAATAAATGATATTTTTTCAAAACCGTGCTTGCTTAAAAGTCATACTGTTTTGAACATTTCATTCTATACATTTATGTATAATTGCTTTTCATTCTATACATATTAAATTTTGAGTTTATGTAATGGGCATGTTTTAATTTTTAATTCTCCCTATTACCCTAGATGCCACCAGATGCGAGTCCCATGTTGTTAATACCATGTGGTCACACCTTGTGTAACTCATGCAGAAAGAGGACAAAGTATTGTGCAATGTGTGGTTGCGTGGTCCAGTCAAGTACCCTGAACATCATGTTACAGCAGATCATTACAAACTTTCACACAAAGCAAACACGTAGACAGGCAGCACAGAAAACAGGTATGTTAGGAAAATATAGACATATAAACTCAAGAATAGTTTAATTTTTTTCTGACATTTATGTCCCATTTGAGAAAAGTTACAAAAGTTCTGTCCATTTGTACTTAGTTACACTCATAAATAGTCATTTATTAAGTTACATATAGCATTGCCTCATAAATCTCTTTCTTTGGTTTTTCCCTTTCCCCCCCACTTTCCCTCCAAAAAAAAAAAAAAAAAAAAAAAAAAAAACCCCCCCCCTTTTAAAAAAAGGTTTACTGGTAGAATAGCTTTGATGACATAGATTATATCACATTGATACATCTGTGATTGACTTTTTTCATACTTAAGTTACTCTTTAACTTAAGAGTGAGCTTGTAGAGCTGAACTTTGTACATAGATACATTTGGGATCACTGGGCCCAAGGTTAAACTTACAATTGTTCCTGGGCTTCTCCCTTGCAGTGACCTTTAATTAAAAAAATGTGTTCTGCTTAATAACTAAAGAAATGTTTGATTTTAGGATCATTGACCTTAATAAACTTGCTTGTCATGACCAGTGGATGGCCCCTATTGATTTTTTAGGTTGGTAGGTCAAAGGTCAACATAACAGTGACCTGTAATACAAAACAATTCTGATCAGTAACTGAAGAATATTTTATCCTACATCTTTGTAAGCTTATTTGTCAAGACTGACGAATGTCCTCTATTGATTTTGAGGTCAGTAGGTCAAAGGTTAAGGTCATTGTGACCCTTAACGCCTCAACCAAGGTATTTTGCAACCTGGTGTTGCACAAATGAGTTAAAATCAGCTTTCTTAAACTCCACTGTCAATATTATATTTGGGTAGGATTGTCTTCCGTCCATATATTTCTGAATGGGCATCTGTATGTTAAAACCAGTTGAAAAGTCACAGCCTCAAGAAGATATACCGTTGTGGGGGCCTACGGACTCTACATGCCAGAGCATAACAAACATATGGCAGCATGAATGTTCAAAGTCTTAGTAGTTCTCTTTCTTGAAAACCAGCATTGATAATGCTTTTCCCCATCTAATTGCAAAAAACAATTAAATTGAAATGTTTTTTTATGAATTTATTAGATGAACGTCATGAACAGCGAAAGTCAATAAAATGCCTGCATATGGCAAATAGTAAAACAAAGTAATAAAAATCGTTATCACTTAAATCTCCAGTCTGGGTATAACTTAAAGATGTTCTTAAATGCTACAAAAAATGTGGCACCAAATATATCTTGCTCTGGTGGAAACTTCCATGCTGTGAAAGTTAACTATGATCTGGGCTTACGGACTCTACAAAAGTATATCTTAACAAAAAAGCACCCAGAACTCTGAACATTTCGAATACAGAAAACATAGTTTTACTTATTCAAAGAATATGTGCTTTTTCCTTTTACTTAGTACTGTTTTAATGAAAGAATATATGCCTTATATTGAGAAAAAATGCAAACGTCTTGTAAAATATTACAAAAAACACTAACATTCAGAATGTTATATAACCAGAAAACTAACTGAAGAACTCCTATGTTAACACAATAAATATACCTGGAAATCACATGTAAAATATTGAAGATAGCGCTTTTTTGTGATAAAAACATTTTCACTGTGAGATAATAAACTACTTTCTTGAAAAACAAACAACAAAACAAAAGGAAATAAGCAATAAACCAATTATCTCTACGTGTCAATAAAATTAATGGTCTGTTTATTGGACTAAATGTCCAGTCTAAAAATATCTAATCAGACAGTGTCTTATCTGATAAGGGGTCATAAAACGACTACGGGATTAGACCGCCTGCGTTTTTTTTGTTGTGGGGGGGCACTTATGAAGGAGATTTTGATTGTCTTTAAAAAGAAGTATAAAATGCAGGTGATGATGCCTGGTTTTGTTTTTTTTACCCATAAATATATCAGTCTCAGTATTAACGGCATTAAGATGCATCAATAAAAAATTGCATACATTATGGGAATAATATCACAAATTAATATGTAGATGATTGGTATGATGTAATTGTGGCAATCAGTGCGTCTTACCGTTGCAGTCTTGTATATTCAATTGGAATGATTGCCTTTACATGGATAATGTCAAATGGGAGTCCGTCTCAAATATATATTTACTCCGATTTTAAATACTAGCTATATTAGCACTTCTGAATTATTTTATATATTTATTTCAGTTTCACTATTGTACATTTTTATTTTGTGCTTATATTACATAAACAAACATTAAAACATTTAAGATTACAGAATAACCCCATAGTATTTAATGTAAATACTTGTGTGAAATAAAAATAATGTCCGTCTGTCTGTCTGTCTGTCTGTCTGTCTGCTTGTTTCGTTAAAATATATTGTACATGTAAGATGCCAGATATATTTGGTGCTATCAGGTGAAATGTGACAACAAATATTGCAAACTTAAATGGTTTCATAAGAGATGCGTAGGTTATACAGAATTCAACTTTATATTGTTTTTGTTGTGTATGAAATTTGAATAAATTTGAAACACGATAACATTGTTTAAATTCATATTTCGCCGCTTTTGCGTTTCTAAACCTGTTGAGTGTATATAATATCTATTTTTATTTCAATGACGAAAAATGTTGCCTTTATAACACATTTTCTTGAATTCCGTAAATTGTAATCATGGAAAAATTGGGGCAAAATAGCTAGCAGAACCAAAGTTTACATTGCCATTTGTGTGGTAACTGCTTCGTCATTGTTCATTTGGGTTAAAGAGGCCCTCCCTATACATCTAGCAGATTTTATTCTCGAAACATAGATTATGTGTTCAATGAACGTAAAATGATAAATAAATACAATTTCAAAGAAGAACCTATGGCGAAAAATGTCCCATTTTACCACAATTAATCAATATCGAGGCTTTCTGTAAAAAATCGCATCCATCCATTAATTTTAAAACAACTCTGCATAGATTATTGAATGGTTTACTGCAGTATATTTTAAACTGCTGATTTTATCGATAATGACTGGGAACGCAGAGCTGAAACTTTTAGGTTAAGTTATAATACTTCTAAAGATTCTATTATTTATGATTTCTGCTTCCTTATTCTATCTTTAGTTCTCATTTGCTCCAGTCTATGAAGGTCGATTTTAGCTCGACTATTCGAAGAATAAGGAGAGCTATCCTAGTCACCCGAGCGTCGGCTTCGGCATCGGTGTCGGCGTAACCACTTATGTTAAAGTTTGCTTACCACCTCAAATATTTTCAAAGTCCATTGACATATGGCTTTGAAACTTTGCTAACTTGTTCACCATCATGCCCCCAATCTGTACACATGAGGAGGTAACTCTATCAAGCATTTTGACAAAATTATGCCTTTTTTCTACTTAGAATTTACGTTAAAGTTTGCGTACCACCTCAAATATTTTCAAAGTCCATTGACATCTGGCTTTGAAACTTCGCACGCTTGTTCACCATCATGCCCCCAACCTGTGTACAGGAGGAGGTCACTGTATCAAGCATTTTGACAGAATTATGCCCCTTTTTATACCCCCAAAACGAAGTTTAGGGGGGTATATAGGAGTCACCCGGTGGTTGGTCGGTCGGGCGGTCTGTTGCATTTTCCTTGTCCGGAGCATAACTTGAAAACTACTTGTTGGAATTCAATACAACTTCATACAATGGTCAAGCACATTGAGAGGAAGTGCAGTGCACAAGAACTATAACTCCATCTTGACTTATTACAGAGTTATTGCCCTTTGTTATTTTTCCTTGTCCGGAGCATAACTTGAAAACTACTGGTTGGAATTCAATACAACTTCATACAATGGTCAAGCACATTGAGAGGAAGTGCAGTGCACAAGAACCATAACTCCATCTTGACTAATTACAGAGTTATTGCCCTTTGTTATTTTTCTTGTCCGGAGCATAACTTGAAAACTACTAGTTGGAATTCAATACGACTTCATACAATGGTCAAGCGCAAAAAGAGGAAGTGCAGTATACAAGAACCATAACTCTATCTTGAGTATTAACTGAGTTATTGCCCTTTGTTACTTTTCCTTGTCCGAAGCATAACTTGAAAACTACTGGTAGGAATTCAATACAACTTCGTACAATGGTCAAGTACATTGAGAGGAAGTACAGTGCACAGGAACCATAACTCCATCTTGACTGATTACAGGGTTATTGCCCTTTGTTACTTTTCCTTGTCTGGAGCATTTTTCAAAAACTACAAGTTGGAATTCAATACAACTTCATACAATGGTCAAGCACAATGAGAGGAAGTGCAGTGCAAAAGAACAATAACTCTATCTTGACTCATTTCAGAGTTATTGCCCTTTGTTATTTTTACTTGTCTGGAGCATGATTCGAAAACTATTGAAAACTATCAAGCACATTGAGAGGAAGTGCAGTGTACAAGAACCATAACTCTATCTTGACAGTTATTGCTAAGAACAATATCTCTATTTAGTTTGTTTGCAAGGTATTATGTTACTACGAACTTCTTCAGTTTATAAAGTAGTCTTTTGGGGTTATTAATCACATTTAGTGATAGCTCTAGTTCGACTTAGAATTTACGTTAAAGTTTGCGTACCACCTCAAATATTTTCCAATTCAATTGTCATCTGGCTTTGAAACTTTGCACACTTGTTCACCATCATGCCCCCAACCTGTACACAGGAGGAGGTAACTCTATCAAGCCTTTTGGCAAAATTATGCCCCTTTTTCAACTTAGAATTTACGTTAAAATTTGCGTACCACCTCAGATAATTTCAAAGTCCATCAACATATGGCTTTGAAACTTTGCACACTTGTTCACCATCATGATCTCAACCTGTGTACAGGAGGAGGTCACTGTATCAAGCTTTTTTACAATATTATGCCCCTTTTTTTACTTAGAACTTACGTTAAAGTTTGCGTACTACCTCAGATATTTTCAAAGTCCATTGACATATGCCTTTCAAACTTTGCACACTTGTTCACCATCATGATCCGAACCTGTGTACAGGAGGAGGTAACTGTATCAAGCATTTTGACATAATTATCCCCTTTAGAGACTCATTTACAGTCAGGATGGATATTATTTTATATTGTCAATCACTGAGAATAGTCGAGCGCGCTGTCTACTGACAGCTCTTGTTTACATTTTTGCGATACTGTCTCATTTTCTCACACTTTTTACTTACAGGGATTTTCTTCGTTTTTTCATTCTCACTCTGAGACTTTTTACTAGTTTCTCCTGTGACAGGCTTCATTTTGTATTGTTTATAAGAAGATTTACTGCAATGAATGAAGAACTATTGTTTATCATTGTCTGTAGAGTCTGTAGCCCCCTTTACTTAGTTCTATAAAACTGCTTTTTTATATTAAAAGTACTATTTCTTTGTTTTAATATTTGTTTTATTATTTGAGAAGTTGGTTTCTGTCTATAAAACAATGCAAATCATCATTTTATCATCTGTTCATTTGGCATCAAAAGTAGTTATTTATGATAATGCTTACTCTGAATGTAAACTTCTCTATAGATGGAAATTTTTACAGAAAAATTCCAGCATGATTAAAAAGCTTGTTTATATATCATTGAAAGTCATTTTGAAAAGAAAGAAAAAAATTCAGCAAAATATTCTTGGTGTTTTTAGCTCACCTGGCACAAAGTGCCACAGTGAGTTATTAGGATCGCATTCCATCCGTCGTACGTCGTATGTCGTACGTCCGTCCACTATTTCCTTAAAACGACATCTTCTCTGAAACCACTGGGCCAATGTTGATGAGACTTTGCAGGGATGTTCCTTGCATGAAGCTCTATCAAAGTTGTTCAAAGAATTCCATTCCATGCAGAACTCTAGTTGCTATGGCAACAAATAGGAAAAACTTAAACAATCTTCTTCTCTGAAACCACAAGGCCTAGAGCTTAGATATTTGGTATGTACATGTAGCATTGTCTATGGGACCTCTACCAAGATTGTTCACATTATGACCCCCCGGTTCAAAATTGACCCCGCACGGGTGGTCACTTAGTTTTGCATAGGCTTTATATAGGAAAAACTTTAAAAATCTTCTTCTCTGAAACAACAAGGCCTAGAGCTTAGATATTTAGCATGTAGCATTGTCTAGTGGATCTCTACCAAGATTGTTCAAATTATGACCCCGGGTCAAAATTGACCCCGCACGGGTGGTCACTTAGTTTTCAAAATTGACCCCGGGGGGATGGTCACTTAGTTTTGCATAGGCTTTATATAGGAAAAACTTTAAAAATCTTCTCTGAAACCACAAGGCCTAGAGCTAAGATATTTGGCATGTACATGTAGCATTGTCTAGGGGACCTCTACCAAGATTGTTCAAATTATGACCCCCGGTTCAAAATTGACCCCGCACGGGTGGTCACTTAGTTTTGCATAGGCTTTATATAGGAAAAACTTTAAAAATCTTCTTCTCTGAAACCACAAGACCTAGAGCTTAGATATGTGGCATGTAGCATTGTCTAGTGGATCTCTACCAAGATTGTTCAAATTATGACCCCGGGGTCAAAATTGACCCGGCGGGGATGGTCACTTAGTTTTGCATAGGCTTTATATAGGAAAAACTTTAAAAATCTTCTTCTCTGAAACCACAAGGCCTAGAGCTAAGATATCTTGACCCCTTGTATTACAGCCAATGTTAGTCAGGTGAGCGATATAGGGCCATCATGGCCCTCTTGTTTTATAAAAAGTCTTTAAAAAGATATGAAAAGTGGGGGGCTACTGACACTACGGGCCTACGGACAAAATTAGTGTGCCGGCAACTTTTGTGAGCCAAATCTTAGGAACTTGGGGTTCTTCCAGACGCGTAGCCAGGCATACTCCCATACTCACGGGAGTACTTCGAATTTCAAAAATGAAAAATTTAAATGGCCTAAAAATGATGTTAAACGTGTGTACATGTCCACTCAGTTACACTTAAACAGTATCGGTTTATTTTTAATCACAAATGGTAAACTTGTGTTTTATAAATGCAATAAAATAAGTTTTAAACGTCCTAATTATTTACATTATATTTGGCTTAAAAAATATCGCGGGGGGGCTTTGCCCCCCCCACCCCCCTTTCAGAAAACTGGGCGTACTCAGTACGATTGTATCCCTAGCTACGCCCCTGTCTTCAAGTATACTTCTGTGAGGCACCTGAATGTAAGACACAGTTTACATCTTTTTTTCATTTGTGTTTAATAAAAATATTCATTCTTGAAATATGGTGCTACGGACTCTACAAAAAATTACTGAAATTTACAATGATAATTTGAAACATTCGAAGTACTTCACATAATATATAATTGCAACGTGACAAAAGGGCCCTTCCCAAACCAAAATCGCAAGCTTTTTAAAATGCTTGCCACAAGCTTGCGGCAAGCTTGCAGATGATGCTTGCGGCAAGCTTAGAATTGGAACCTCGCGGCAAGCTTGCGCAAGCTTGCGGTTCATTGCAATCCGCAAGCTTCCGCAAAGCTTGTGGTTCATGAAGCTTGGCAAGCTTAGAATTGGAACCTCGCGGCAAGCTTGCGCAGCTTGCGGTTCATTGCAATCCGCCAGCCTGCGAAGCTTGTGGTTCATGAAGCTTGCGCAAGCTTAGAATTGGAACCTCGCGGCAAGCTTCGCCAAGCTTGCGATTTTATTTGTTATTACACTCGCAAGCTTGCGCAGTAGAGGTAGTATTTTTCTTCCTGCAAGCTTGCAAACTGAAAAAAGAAAAACAAATGTGTATACTTATTACTATAATTAACATTAATTATGCCCTTTTAAAAGTTTTATGTCTTAATACAAATATGAAAAATCCTGAACAGCCGACCATCATCCCAGTGAAAAGATCTGGAATAACACTGGAACTTTGTCTGGAATTCCATCTCAATTCCACTAGTATTTTTAAATGGTAAAGTTCTGCTATTCCACTGGAATAGCTTATGTTTTTCCAGTGAAATTCCTTTGGTATTCCAGTGGAAATGTCATAAATAACATTGAAAAATACCATTGGAATTCCATCTGAATACCAGTGGAATTTCATGAGAATACCAGTTGAATTCCATCTGAATACCAGTAGAATCCCCCTTGAATACCAATTGAATTTAAGCGTAACTTATTACATAATTTATGGTGTATTAACATAATTATATTAAAGCATGCTCAGTGGAAATGTGATGTGCCTTTTTATCTTCTGTAAATATTTTGTGAAATCTTTTCTATGAACAAAAATATGCTGTTTTACTAAAAAAAAGACATGTTTGTTTAAGGAAATTTAGCATCATGTAAAAGAAAAAGTAAATGGACTGAATTTGAAATTGTTAGTTGTCAATTTTAAGTCACCAATTTTTTACATACATTTATAGATTTGTTTTTCCATGTTATACTTCTGTGGTCTATTTATTTAATGATCACATAATTATTACTTAATATCTTCAGTAATTGCTACTCTAGACATATACATATATGTTATATGAATCAAATAAACTTATACCTTTTTCTGCCCAGCCACTGCATGCTTATCAAATCCTCAGTTAACACTTAAGTGATTTAAACCATCATTTTGTATCTTAGATTAATAATTATTTTTATGCAAATGATACTGTCCTGTTCAGCACAAAGTTCACAAAAGTATCCACATATAAACACTTCTTAAAAACTTGTTCAAAAACTTTCTAACATGTCTAACATTTGAATCAACAATCAAAATGACCACTTCCTGTAGAGATCTTTCTGATAATTCCCCTCTTCCTGTAAATTGATACTGGGGTTCCAGGTGGTGATTGCACAGAACAATGTTGAATGTTACCTTTGTATGCTATCTATTTTTATGACCAAATTCCTGAATGACCCCACACTGCCCACAGAGATTAATTACCTTGCCTCCTGTTTATATCAGTGAATGAAGATTTGCAAAATAAAGGGCAGTTACAGTACTGTGTTTATAAAACATGGAAAAAGGATTTGACTTATTATATAGACACATACTTATGGGTTCATGCTATTTCCTCTCTATTTTTAGTTTCAAGTCAGTTACAGTTAAATTAATTTTAGAATCAAACTTCTGCACACCTGAGAAAATAAACATAATTTTAAGAATTCCCAGAATTTACTTGAAATTCAGATTCTTTTATTTTCATGTCATCTAATTTGCATCCCAATATGTGGTTATAAAAATAAGCCTTCATGAAACAATGATTTTTTAAAACTTTTTCCATGTTTTTGAACTTAGAATTTTTCACTCTTTTTCCATATAACTACTACCATGAAATTTTCTAAGTCCAATTCTAACAAAAGCCAGCGCAAGCTTGCAACTAAAAAGCTTGCAACTAAAAAGCTTGCGCAAGCTTGCAAAGCTATCGCAAGCTTGCAGAATTCTGTATGAAAATACTTGCAAGCTCGCAAGCTTGCGGCAGCCTACAGAAAGCATTATTAGCCTCTGCAAGCTTGCCACAAGCTTACCGCAAGCTTGCCGCAAGCTTGTTGCAAGCATTCATTTTGGTTTGGGAATTATGGTCCAAATATGTCATATCTTTTGAAGTAACTACAGTGTATGCTACAGTTTAAATCGATGTATCAAATTAAAGAGCATGTTTATGAATACCATCAAAATTTTTATGTCAGCATTGCTCATGAATATTAATTAGGTGAAAAGACACGTGCAAAAAATCAATCTGTAAAAGTTTTTTCAAATTCTAACGAACCTACTGTATATTAAAACAAGAGACACTTAGCTTTCCAAGGATGTCTTTCTTTTCAAAATATCTTAATTTAAGGCTAAAATACAACCATTTGAAATTAGCTAATTTGCATAATTTATGCATAATTATGATAATTAGCAAAATTTTGAAGAACTGTTACTCCGCCCCAGATCAACCGATTTTCATAAGCCATACATTTTTGTAAATCTCAGAGTCTGTTCTCTTATATACACATTGCTTCAAGCTTTCAAAAGTTTTTATAAAAAAGTTCGAATTTTAGCACAAGCCATTTCAGTCAATAAATATTCATAACTATTTTTGTCATTAAAATTTGGATGGTATTCCAGTATATGCACTTTAAAATGGTACCAACATCAAACGTGTATCTCTGATAGTTCAAAAGTTACACATTATTTTACATTTAAGGGCCCTTTTGTCATGTTGCACATTACTGATTATGTAAACTCTGTTTTGACTTTCTCTTTTACCTATTTAGTATCTTATTTTTATAAATTTGAAGCAAAGTTTTACATTACTCATTTTTATTCTGCTCTCAAGCAGAGTGAGACTGAAAAATATGAAAGTGTTACACATAAGAGTCTTGACATTTGTCAAGCTGATTTCTGTATCTGCCCAAAAAGTCTTTAACTGGTAAAAAAAATTCGAAACGCAAACAATTGTTACATGATATAAAATGTTAAAGAAGTGGCATTTTGCATGTTCAGCACAAAATACATGGTTCCAAAAAAATGGAAAAAATCTCTGCAACAGCATAACACTTAAAAAATGGCATTTTTTGGACAATTTCAGTGTTACGCTGGAAAAAATGTAGATCGCAGACATATAAATAAAAGTATACATTTTTGGAAAGCTCTCATCAATCAACATTACATCATCTTGGTTTTCATATTAAGTGCATAACACGTTGCACAATATCTTGGCTGAGGCGTTAATTAAAACATTATGATAAAAAGCTGAAGAATGGTTGGTCTTAGGATCATCAAGCTTGGGGCAGTTCTTGGTCATTCCAAGTGTAGTAGTTTTGAAGTCAAAGTTCAAGGTAGTGGGGGATGGTTGTTTTTTCAAAAACAATTTATTATTAGATCTATAGTTCTGTACTATTTTTTTCATTTCAAATCCAGTTCAGAAAAACAACTATCGGGAGGAGTACCAAAATCTTATAACAAGGCAAGAGATATTACAGGAGGAATCGGAAAACATTTCCAAAAATATACAAAAGATAACAAAAAAGCTTGACCAGGACCAGCAGCTGGTAGCCAACATACAGGGGAAGGAAGATGATCTAGAATCTCAGATAGAGGGATTACAGAGAAAGCTGAGAGAGTTAACTGAACATAGACTGGAGTATGAGAAAACGTGTTACACACTTGAAATACAGGTCAAAGAAGAGAAGAACAGACTGGCTTTGGTACAAGATTCATTGACATCTGTGGAGCAACAAATTGAAAAGGTATACAATGTACTAACTTTAAAGTAAAGACAGTGTTTAAGTCAATGCTAGTGTGTTTATAATAAGTTAAATGTTGGCCACTTTTGTCAGCTTTCATCATGATGGTGTAAGTGATCTCTTTGTAGAACCAAATTAATTCACCCCACGATACAGTGTCTTTGCTTGTTATGTACGTAAAGCTATATATACTTGTATTGTCATCTACCAAAGCTTATCATAGAATCCCTTGCATAAATTGTGTTGCCATAGTAACCAGATAAAAAAAAATTATTAGAAATTGCTGAACAGATTTGAAATAATGTTCTTTTGTTGACCTTCTACAGGACTGTTGATCAGATCCTAACTTGTAAAAGTTTGTTGTCATCAAAGGATGTTACGGACATTCCTGCCTAAGCAAAGAAACTGATTTTTTCTACATGATCAATTAAATCTAAATTTCATTTCAAAACTTTCAGTATGGTATATGATTTTATATTTAGAAACATAGTTTAAAGAGTGGTTTATTTTTCCCTGTTAACAATGGTTTTTTTTTCGGAGTAAAGATATTTGGATGTTAATTTTCTATGACAAAACTTTACTTATCAATGTTTCATTTGATTTACTTCATATTTTATTCTCAGGTTAACCTTCTGGTTGAAAATGATTTCTGAGTGGGGAAGAACAGGTGTTGCTGCTTGACTGACTAGATTCTACTTACAATAATTGGTTGTACTTTGCCTGTACTAGAAGGTGAAAGAAAGAAGAAAAATGTAAACATGAAAGAAAACATTATGTGCGAAACTGCTGAAGACTTCAAAGGAATACAATGTAACAAGATTGAAAGTGCTGCAAGATTGACAGGTGTTAATTAACAACGATAATTGGATCAATAATTTGAAATGAATAACCCGAGTGTAAAGTGTATCTGTTCTGATTTCAAACAGTATGTGAAGACTTAAAATTGAAGTTTGGTAAAATGATCTTGTTTATGATATTATATCTTTTTAACTTCCGGGCTGAAACTGGTTCAAGGATAGCCCTGATGCAGATTGTTATGAACTTATCTGTTGTGATATTTTCAGACATTTAAACTACATGGGAAAATGTTATGCAATAATTGTGTACAGGTTAACCTTACAGTAACTGCAAAATCTTGTACAGTCTAACCTCACAATTGATGCCAAATCGTGAAAATGAATAAATGAATGCATGTTTTATGTATTTGTTACTTGTCATAATCAAATCTAGTATGTTAGGGTTATATGGGAATCATTCTGTTGAATCACATCCTGAAATATAAAACAAGATAATGTTTTCAATTGCTTGCAGATTGCCTACAAAATTTGCAGACATATTCGTAATCAGTGTGCATGTACATGTACTACTCAACATCTCAAGATGCTTCGATCTGCTTTGGTTTAATAAAACTTCATCCTTCTTTATACACTTAAACTTCATTTTAAAGGTGAATGAATGCTGTTTTATGGCAAATCCACTTCTAAGGTCATATAGTGCGCATTAAAGTCTTTATATCAAATATTTAATATGCATGAACGTCGTTGAAACCATGTTTATCGAACTGACGTGCGGCTACTTCCTCGTTGGTTTGAGTCACCACTTGACTTGCATGGGGCTTAACCATGTCTGCTGAAACCTCGGCTCACCAAGCCCGTTTATTCGTTTAGGGCGTCACCCACTGTGGTTGCAAGTCTGGCGTCTACGCACTGACCTCCAACCACAGGGGGAAAGGTGAGACAAGGCACGTGGATAGGAATACATGTATTATTATTTTGAGTGGTTCTGGAAAAAGAAATATGCTATAGTTTTACGAGTTGTGTACTCCCAATTCAAATATCAGTGTTGAATGACAAGATAGCATAAAAGTTGACACTGTTAACCACGGGCCTTTAGGTGCTTGTACATTTGTATTTACGTTTGAAAAGCACACAATGATATTGTAACAGATTTGCCGTGCGCGTCTGTACTTGAAAATAACAGGTCTTCAATCTCCTACAATTCTCAAGAGCAAACATTACGCACGTGTAAAGGGATCATCCGAATATGAAAATTCTAATGCACACTAAATTCATTCCCAGTATTATGTAAAAATCCACGATTATCACAGCTTTTGGATTCCTGTGAAGTTGATTATTATATTAATTGTCAACAATTACTATTAACGAATTTTATTTTCAACACGTTTTTTTTTACATCAAATTCATTAATGGACATGTTTCTGTATGAAATAGTGCTCTCCAGTTAAAACATTATTATTATAATTTGCAAGTTATGTGATTCATGATATTGAATGTTCTTTATCATCTGGTAGAAATGATCAAAATAGAACAGAAGATTTTCCCTTTTAACTACAAAAGTAACACGTCAACTTTAATATCTCCTTGGGGCAATATTCCAGTAATGCCAAATCATACCGTCTTGCAAACAGTTCCTTTCTCACCTATGAGATACATATTTCCACGCATTTACCGGTGATAGATAATCTTATCTATCACCGCTTATCTCTCATTGCTGCCGGACTATTTTTACGTTTATTTTAAGCAGACATAAAAATCGAAAAATGACTGGGTTTTGTAACGGTGAAGATTTGTTACATTTGCGGTTTCGTCATGAATGCCAATCTTTGTGCGGGTGGGCGGCGGGGACTGCAAGCACTTGCACAATTTCAGTTCTCAAAATTGTTCAATTTTAGCTATAAAAACAGTGGTTTTATTCAATTTCATACTTCTAGATACCATATCATCAAACTCTAGGTCACGAAATCCATCTTGACTTGGTGGAATTCAAAACAATTCACATTTTTGTGTCAGTGTATACAAACACAACCATTTTATTCTACACCGGAAGTGAAAAAGCTTTTAGTTTGATAACAGTGCTTTGAACAATGCTTGTTAACTGTCATTTTGAGATTTGGTACAAATATTAGTTGTGGTGATTTTTTACTATTTGACCTTGAAATGACATTGACCTTGACCTTGGCAGACTAAAAGTTGGTAGCAGTTTTGTAGCATGGGTACTGATGAATTATGTTAAATCAACAAGTTTACCATTCCATGCATTTAAGCCTCCGAGAAATGTTCTCAAGCCCTACAATATCGTGTGACGTAAGAAAATTGTTTGGTAGCGACCTCAATCATTTTTACTACGTCATCAATCAGTGAAATATTAATTTATAATGATAACATTAAAGGAAAACCAATTAAGGTGTCGACTTTGTACTAGTGTCGAATTTACTCGAACTTACTCTACTAGTATTCTGTAGCCTACGAGCAAGTATATTTTTATTTTGTTTTTGACCGGACGATTGAGACTTTTCCAAATTATTCTTGTAAACCAAAAAACAGTTATATCTAAGCAATAAAAAATCTGAAAAGAGAACACTTTTCAGATAGATCATGCTCTCTATTACAGATAGAGCTCAGTCTAAGCTCCGCCTCCACACAAAGTTCAAATTATCAGTAATACAGTACAGGGTATCTAGGGTTTTCCTATACAAATATGCAGTAGCCATGATACAATATCACATAATGAAAGAGAATGATACAATGTAAATTGATCGCCTCCTTGATAATCCCTTCTTTTGGTACGAGGATCGGAGCAGCAATTCTGAGTAGATCTAGTTAATATAAGTTAGAAGAACTTGAGTTTACTGTTTATCGAAGTTTATTACCCTTCTACGAAATTTCCAGAGGTTTGATTGGTCAATGACACGTAAATAGATATTGATATTAACGGACAAGGCGGTAATATACACTTGACATTATTCCCGGCCCCGTTTATACCCCACGCTAAACGTGAGATTGTTCGCGAACAGTACGTCAGTTTATTAATACGTGCTGATTTGTGACGTAATTAAGTGACGTCACGAAGTGACATTGGGGTATCATAGGGGTATTCACGGTCTTCTTACTTTCAGCCGTTTAATAAATAAATTTAAATGAACCGAATCCTTCAAAATGTAAGAAAGGGAAGGGTTATAAGATTGTTATTTGTTTTTTGACGTGGTATATGGAGATATATTACCCGCTTCAACATAATATCAGTAATATTAGTCTAAGCGGGTAATAGACTATATCCCAATATAGAATCTACCACAATAAAAACCAAATAACATAGACTCTATACAATCTGAATATATACACATTGGATTGCCTCTTTGCAGTAACTGTTATAAATATTATTATTCATTAGTAGTATTAACTTCCAAATGTTAACAATAACAAATTAACAAGAGATAACGGGTAGCTGCACAGTTTACACGTTCTTAAACACCTTTCAGTTACATAGATCACACTAGGTAACCGGATATGTTCGGCGCGGGATCGATATATTGATTAAAAAAATTTAGTGGGGTAAGTATTCTCCTCATTTTGATTCATAAAAACAAATAATCGGTAAAATCACCTCACGTACCCGAAAAGATGTTATTTTAAAGTAAAAAGGCGAGGTTAAATGTTAAACTTAACGTTGCTTTTGACAATTTTAAAGTTTATGGCCACATTTCTTTAAGACAATATATCGATGTACTATATTTTTTAACCTTTTCCCTATCATCATTCCATCATATGTCAAAATCGTTGTTTTAATGGAGATTGTTAAGTTTGAAATACACCGTATATATACGAAAAAAGGCGATGTTTGGCGCAGGATGAACATTTTTGGGCGATGTTCGGGAGCAGGTTATTGTAAAGTGCATCACAGATAGAGCAATGGTCGTTTTCTGAAGCTGTCATGTAAATTTTTGATAGTTGATATATGTTGATGTATGTAATAAACGTGCTCTAGTAACGATTTTATTCAGCACGGATAGGACGTGTATGTCTAAGAATATAAACAGTTTCTAGTGATACATCTTTCTGAATGCATGTATTGCTGCCTTTAGTTTTTATTAACATTAGGGAGATTTAAATATCGACACTACTTGTAGAGCACATCTATTAGATAAAATGCGTCTGAAGAAGATTTGGAGTTTTCTCATTCTACAGTGTCCCTCGAGTAAGGGAAAAAACGTCTTACACGGGCAGGCATGTAAGATCCTTATATTCTTGCACAGCCAACATAAATATAGCTTGATTGATGTTCATTGCTGTTATTTTTATGCCTCCTATCCCCGGCCAGATTAATGGTCATATGCAGATCGAAGGCGAACCATGGTGTAACGTAAGGGAGTTAGCCGCTCTACGCGGAAAGCCGGGTTTGATCTACCGGCAGGGTCACGACAATCGCCCGTACCGTGTCAAACGTGACTGATTTAACTACATGGCCGCGAAGAACAATTTTTAAAAGGCCAGAAAGATAACACCGAATTTTGGGTCGTGTTAGGGCAAATGTATATCCGGACAATCAGTTTCTGAATTCGTTTCAAGTTCTTATCATGCAAGAAAATCCCCCCCCCAAATTAATCTCAATACTTATTTCAGAGAATTATCCATGTAGCTTTTTTAAACGGACATAGGATTGATGCATAGTGGATGATTTCAGATTAAATACAATGTATATATATAATATAATTATGCTAATGTGTTCTTCTGAAAATGCAACGATCTCCGGTAAATATATACACATGTAAACCATGTGGGTCAATTTTCCGAAGATATAAAGATATACAAAGTGAAAAAGGCAGCTGTGTCGTTTGCACCATGTGTTCTTTTCACTTTCAAACGATTTAATAAAGATTTTCGCTGGCTAGTTACAAAGAAAACAATGGAACAGACTCCTAGCTTAACTCTAAGACGGCAACAGTTTGCACGCCGTCCCATATATTATATGTTATTTGTTTTTTTTAAGTGGTATATTACCCTCCTAGACTTATATTACCCGAGCCGTTATGTCAAGTGTATATAACCGGCTTACAACATACGTTAACATATATTTCTTGCAGGATGTTTCGAATGAACTGTTTAAAGATATTTTATATTCGTGAATCACTGTTGAACCTGCAGATAATATAACACCCCTAATCATCTTTCCTGTATATTTTTTCATACGGGGAATCCTTTCTAAAGCGAGATTAGAAATGTATATATTGTTGTTGTTTGTTGCATCATCGTCGATTGTATTTTACGAGAAAACCAAAATTCACCTTCGTAAAATTTATAAAAAAATGTCCAGATCAATGAGTGGCCGCACTAACTGGCTAAAACAACTCTTGTTTTATTGTATTATGGACATAGACATAAGCATCTTTAAAAACGATAAGATCCTAAAGAAATGAATGAATTGGACGAAGAGTATAGGCACAGTTGCTTAACAGTGTCAAAATTGGTCTACTGAATCTACTGAATACAATCGTTATAAAGAAACATATTTCCAGATGTAAACCAGTAAATCGTATACTAAAAAGGTTTAATATATACAACAGCGTCTATCAAATATCCAAAATTTCCTTGACAACATCAAAACGGTCATTTTGCCATCTGAGATTTAGTATACAATAACCTGCTCCCGAACATCACCCCAAAAATGTTCATCCTGCGCCAAACATCGCCTTTTTTCGTATATATACGGTGTATTTTAAACTAAACAATCTCCATTAAAACATCGATTTTAACATTATAGGGTGGAATGATGATAGGGAAAAGGTTAAAAAATATAGTACATCGAGATATTGTCTTTGTTTTGCAATATTTTTTAAAAAATGTGGCCAAAAACTTTAAAATTGTCAAAAGTAACGTTAAGTTTAACATTTAACTTCGCCTTTTTACTTTAAAATAACATCTTTTCAGGATCTTAGATCGACTTTGGAAACCTCATTTCTTATATGATAAGGCACGTGAGGTGATTTTACCGAATATTTGTTTTTATAGACCAAAATGAGGAGAATACTTACCCCATTAAATATTTTTAAATCAATATACCGATCCCGCGCCGAACATAGCATCCTGCGCCATACATATCCGGTTACCTAGTGTGTATATTACCAACTTTAATTGTTGTATGTTGCTCAAAATTATTTTACAACAAAATTTGCTGTTGCAGTTTTTTATTTCTTGGATTTATTTGATTGACAAGTAATAAAATCTCTCCATCAGTAAGACGACTGCAATTTTTTCCCCAGATCTGTAGCGGTATTCGAACCAATAACTGCAATGTGTTTAGTTAGACGTTTTAGTTGTCAGCTAGACTACAAGGACGGGTCTTTATTAATATATTGCTTAGAACTTCTTTAAAATAGAAGCTTGACCCCGCACAAAAGGCACTAACTTGATCATTCAAAACACACTTTTCGGTAAAATATATAAAAGACAAATGAAAACTCCCCAAAAATGCAATATCCACTCAAAGTGGATAAATATAGTTTATATCTTTATTATTGTGAAATAGTTAGTCTGTCTATCCACTTTCTTAATGATAGTATAGTGTTTTAATGCTAACTTCAGTATGAAGTGCCGATCGAAGGTCGCTAAACCGGTTAAGAATAACAACAGCTATTTAAATATCACCCCTGTCGCGCCCAATAATATGAAGTGACCTGTTTTCCAAAAAGTAAGACACTATTGATCAAACCGAAAGTAGGTAATTTAAGCATGTTTGTTTACCTATAATCACTAACGTGATAAGTAGCTCGCGCAGTTTGCGGAAAATTATCTGCATGACCCATATTTTGTTTCCAGTTTTATATTCGGTATTCGGAGGCATTAAATTGTGGGTAACGTTTCAACAAAATGGAAATTATTTATTTCTGTGTCATTCCGATTATTCTTGTTTGCTTAGTTAAACTCGTTTTAAAGCTTTCTGACAATAGATCGAAAAATACGAAACTTTTCGATGTAAGTACGAAAGAGCAGATCAAGCTTGAAAATGGAAATAAACTAAAGGTGGTTTCCATGCCAACGGATAGAACGCCAACAGCGCTTCCGGCTGAGCAAAAAGTAGTACCGATAAGCGTTAATTACCATTTCACCCGGAAATGCAACTACCAATGCGGATTTTGCTTCCACACGGCAAAAACTTCCTTTGTGTTGCCACTCGATACAGCGAAGAAGGGTCTTGCGATGTTGAAAGACGCAGGTAAATAAACTGTCTAGTTTATCTTACGTAAAAGACATTGATATGTTATAATACAAGTTTCATACAAAGGGGTCTGTAACTTTTGATTAACGCTACATGTATATAATAAGTACTTATTATATACATGTAGCGTTATCTAACGGGTAGACAATGTTACAGACCGTTTTGGATTCATACCTACATATCCATTAAAATTGCGTAGGTGCAGTTACTGAAATTTGGATGTTTACTTCCTCGTATTTAAATTTTCCCGAAACTACTTAAATGAAATTTAAGTTCACCATGCACTTTGTCAATTAGGTTAAAATTTAGCTGGCGTCTATTGGTGCACAAGATTGTTGTTTATAGACCCGACCGACCGTGGGATTTATCGCCTGGTGAATTATCTCCCCTACAGATAAATTTTTTGCTTCCTCGGTTTCGAAATTACATATACGTTTGAAACAGAAGTTCACTGAATGCTCATTATGTTGATATCTGATAATAGGTATGGAGAAGATCAATTTTTCTGGTGGTGAACCGTTTATTGTGAAGCGTGGTACCGTTGTCGGCGAGATGGTTCGATTCTGTAAGGAGACGTTACAGCTGCCCAGTGTGTCCATTGTCAGCAACGGAAGTCTCATTAAAGAGGAATGGTTTAAGAAATACGGTATGAATAGTGCATCATATCATCCATACATTTTGAATATTTTCATGCCCCCAAAGGTGGACAATTTAAAATCGCACCGTCCTTGACCGCACGCATTCTGGATACTTTAAGTGGCAGGAGGTGTGGTCTAAGACAATAGAAATCTAATGTCTTCATTCCGTCTTGTGTCCCTTAAGTGGTATTTCTTTTGTTACTAAGTAGTCACTCTATTGTTGGAAAACAATGGAAATACCATCTAATATCACCTACGCAGGGGCGTCCGTCCGTCCGTGTGTCCGTCCTTACATTTTTTCGTGTCCGGGCTGTAACTTTGAAGGATTTTAAAGTAACTTGGCACAGATGTCCAGCACATCAAGACGACGTGTCGCGTGCATGACCCCACGTCCCTACCTCAACTGTTAAGGTCACACTTAGTGTTTCTAGGTAATGGAATCCTGTATATATGCATAGGTGCATTCGTGTCTGGACTGTAACTTTGTCATGCATTGAAGCATTTTAAAATAATTTGGCACAAATGTTCAGCACATTAAGACGACGTGTCGCGTGCAAGACCCACGTCCATACCTCAAAGGTCAAGGTCACACTTAAGAGTCTTAAAGCAATTGAGTCCTGTATGCATGGTAATTCTGTCATACATGGAAGGATTTTAAAATTATAGGGCACAATTGTTGAGCACATGGTGAGGACACAGACTGTGATAACCTCTTTTGGGGGCATTCGTCACTTACGAGGGACAGCTCTTGTTTAAAGTTTATTTCTTTAAATTTTGTTATTCACATTAAACTTAAAATTATATTCTCCTTTCTCATACTGAGGTTGAATGGCAGCGTTATCTAAATCAGGGAATTTTTGCCAGCATAGTTTTTTGCTAGGTTTCAAATCAAGAATCCAGAGTAGAGTCTATATCCTACCCGCGTAATTCAAATTCTTAGAAGTTCGATACAAAGCAGATATCTGCAACCAACTTCATTTTCAGCAGAATTTTTTCATGTATTAAATGATTAAAGGGACATTCCCTACAATGAGCAGATTATTTACTAAAAAAAATAACAATGAGCTAAATGTATGTTAAATGATAGATAAATACGTTTTTTTTCTCAAGAAAAACATATATCCACAGACTAATGAAGTTTCTACACCCCTCCCTCCCCACGATCCGCCCCAGCAAATCTACTATCACAACTTTCATCCGGGCTATAAATCTACTATCATAACTCAAATAACCATATACATATATAATATCGAGTAAACAATGTTAAATCAAGTTCTAAAGCAAGTAAAGTCATTTAAATAACCTTCCGGGACCGAGTAACAAGCATAATATATAACGATAATAAATTGCAGGGGCGGGTCATAGGAGAGGGGGATCCAAACTTCATGTGACTATATGAATATATAGAGAAATGTCTCGTTTACGCACGTTGCGGAAATATAACAACTTTTTATAATAAAATTCACTATCCACCCCAAAATATGCAACGAGTATTTATAAAGGTTTTACGGAACGACAACACGTATGATTATCCTAATTTAAATGTTTGCTGAAAATTTAAGCTGGAACTCTCGGGTTTGGGGCCAATCCTTAATAAAAATGGTTTTGAGGCTCTCTAGATTTATAACAAAATTACATACTAGAATTAACTGGCAGTTTATGTATTTAATAGTATCAGTCCTGTATTTGTCAGTGACTAGAGTAAAAAAAAATGAAAGCAATTTCAGACATTTACTACAGTTACGGACCGCATTTTGTATTGAATGATTTATATAATTCATGTAATGATAAGATGCAGATACGTTCTCCAAATTTGATTTGATAGGCTGCGTTTAGACTGCTGTAGTAGATTTTAATTTGACTTTTAGAATTATTTTTGGAAATATGCCTACAACTTTTTTTTCCTAAAACGGGAGTTCTGCGATCTGAAACACAAGTTTGTGAGAATTGCAAATCAGTTTTCATTTCCTTGACACCCAGGGCTTCATCTTGTGTTCACATTTTAAAGCAACAGGATCACAATTACTAGTAGCTCTTTTTATACCAAGAAAGATGTCAAGATGGCGGAAATGATCTTTATTTGTACCAAAAACATTCCTAACTTTACTGTATAAATCGATGTACATGTTCGAAATATAAAGCAGTATTTTGTCAATGATATTGAAATAAAATAAGAAAGGCTTCCCGGCAACTCCTTTTCGTGAAAAAAACCCGACTTAAATACAAAAGAAATGAATAGGTCAACATCTTAAGAGTAAATTAAATATGGTTCTAACATATTCCTATCAGTATATTTATTTTACAGTATCAGTAAAAGTGATCCTGGGACTTTAACGTCTTGGGCTTGAGCAGTTAAGTATCTTTGAGCTGAGCATTTCAAAGGTCACAGAATTTCACAAAATAAATGATTGAACATTTTAACGTATTGTAGTCAACATTTCAGTATATCACTTGGAGTTGAACATTTCAGTATTTCACTTGAAGTTGAACATTTCAGTATTATTTGCCTTAGATTTAATTTACACATGCCAACAACCGTCCAACCAGTACTTTCAGTGCTTTCATTAATCGAATGTAAGCACGTTCTACATAATGCTAGTCAGTCTGCAAGTGAAGATAAATGTAGCTTTCTCAAACTTCTAAGCGGCAGGACGGCGTCTGGGTTTTATATTTCATTAATGTTCCACCCTGTGGAAACTTTAAAACCTCAATCTAAAATTCGCGATTCATTTGGTTTTAAAAGTTAACTGACTGAAGTAGCCTTGAGTTAATAAGCACACGCCTTTGTAGTGTTTGTACGTCTAGACTTTGAGGTCGATACATATGATACACACTATTCTACTACACTTTATGGGGCAAGTATCATTTACAATCAGTTTTAACTAGATCAAGGCTATATTATATTTTGCGGTTACTAATTTTCAGAAAATCAGTTTCCTAAATAAACAACATGAATGCTTGAGCAAGAGTATTTATCAGATTGTAACCTCTCATAGGTTATAGCGTCAATAGAACCACAGAATCAGTGGAAATAAACGAACTAAAACATAGTTTACACCGCTATCACCATACAACTCTTGATTCGTTTAATTGTATCGGATACTTTTTCTTCCACGCAAAAGGTGCATAACCCCCCCGACTTCCCCCCCCTTTTTTTCCCCCCCCCCCCAAAAAAAAACCCCCCCCCCCCCCCTTCCCAAACCGCCTACTTTTTTTCTTCCCCCCCCCCCCCCCCCCCCCCCCCCCCCCCCCCCCCCCCCCCCCCCCCCCCCCTTTTAGGATTACTTTAAAATATACTTATTCTGCATGCATAACAGATCGGGATATCGCCTGGAAAATCTCATCTAATACCCCCAAGTGCAAGACAAGAAAAACTGTGATACTACGTATCACAGCGGGCCTAGAAGCAAAGCTTTCATGTTATTATTTTGAAATGGGAGAAACTTTATAGACTTTATAACATAGACGGAACAAATTTATATCCTAGGTTCATGTAAAGCAAACACTTGACTATCTGGTTTGTGTAGTTACATTTTCGGTAATTGTTACTCATTTTCAGTGCATCATTTCTGACTTTAAAAAAAAATTCATGAAAAAGCTTGAAATAATCTCAGCGCTTTTCCGTTTTTTTTTTCATCAGGATTTATTAAATTGTATATAAAATCCCTATTTTCATTCAGCGTTAATTAAAACAAAGTTAACGCAGCAATATTATATTATGTTCTACGCGATGTTCCATTAAGTTGATTTTCAGAATGTACAATCCAATTCCTGCCTCTATCCTCACAAAATCGTTTGCAGTCAAAATGTTTGTAAACAAAACAACGCACATTTTCGCGATTACTGAAAAGTCAGTGCATACCGTCCAATTTGTTAACTTTGGCTACCAGTCAGTTTATTGCTGTAGACCAGTTTGATAATTCGAAATGTACACCAGTCTGATAAAAATGGAAAGTGCATCCCGGCCAGTTAATGGTCAGATACTCCTATTGTTTTCCCCATTGACTTACATTATAACTCTAGTCAAAAGGTGACCCATTATCATACCCGCCTATAGAGTGTTGACAAACGAACTGGAAGCATTTAAAGCTTTTTATAACGAACAGATTAGTCTCTCCTTTCGCATTATTTCTTTCACTAATTATCCTCGTACTCTCGTTAACTGAATCAGTACAAAAAAACTCAAACCCCTTGGGAACCAAACAACTAAACTGATAAAAAAAAAAAAAATTTTCCGCTTATCTAGACACCAGAAAATGCTGTTTTTATATGGGGTTGACCAACCCAGTTTTCAAAATAACGGGATTTCCCCTGCTTTTTCCCCCCCACCCCCCCCCCCCCCAGGCCAAAAACCCCCTCCCCCCCCCCCCCCGCCCCTACCCCCCCTTTACTATTTGGCAAGGGAGACAACTTGAAGACAATCCATGCACCCCACTCAGTCAGGTGAGATTTAGGGGTCTAAACTGCATGTGTACACCTTCTATTCATATGGCGATTTCAGTGTAATTTATTATGATAACCAGTCCTAAAATATTCATTTGCGTGCAGAAGACATTGCATTTTATTTTTCAAATGAGTTTTAACACAACCTTTTCTACCAATCAGGTAATGTCTCATTTAATCTTACGGTTTTCCCTGTACTTTTTTCAGCCAATCCCTGAGCCGGACTGCAATAGGATCATCTGACCTAATGTCTAAACTTTGGCTGCCTGTCACTTTATTGCTCTAACATGCCATTTCTGATTAAAATAGACTGTCAGTGACTGCACAGTGATACTTTCATTCAAAAACAAACTGAAGTGTGATTGTAAATTAAAAAAAAAATAAAAATCGAGTCATAGTAACGTAATGGACCCACTTTACCTGATACCGGAAAATACCGGCATGTTTGACCGATATCGGTTTTTATACTAGCCGAACAATAAAAACTTTGCACTACTAATTAAACGTTACATAAGCATGTCAAATAATTTTACGTTTACATGGATAAAAGATAGAAATATCAACTTTTTGACAATTTTAAAGCTACACAATGAACAGTGGTTTAACCCACTCTTTATCGTACCTTCCTTCGCGATTTTCATAACATTTTGTTCAAAGAACTATACACTACTTCACCTACATGATACATTTTCCAACCACGTATTAAATATACGACTTAATGACGTCAGAACGAACTACTTTTATGAATAAATTTGTAAATTCATACATTACTACAAGAAAATAGCGCGTAAATATGTCATTAGTTTTATTTTATTTTTGCTATTACTAGAATAATATGGTATGCAAGAAAAAGAATATTTCACTGGCTGCATATCCGGCTGTAACTGCTTTGGCGCTAACTCGGCAGAGTTATATTACCGCCAAAAAAAACAACAAAAAAACGGGTACCCTCGAGCTGCACGTGCAACCAGTCAAAGATTCACTTTTACCCGGTAAAACTATGTTTTAGTTTCCACTGATTCTGTCGCCACATAACGAGCAAGATAATATATCAAAACGTATCTGGTTTTAATTTTAATGCACTACTTTCTACAGTCAAACCTGTGTTAAAGACCACCTCCGAATAGAGACCACCCTGGGAATAAAGACCAGCAGAGTGATCACGATGCACTATTGATATATAGTAGGCACACCTGTGAATAAAGACCACCTGCAAACAAAGACCACATTTGTAGCTTCCAACAGTGGTCTTTGTTCACAGGTTTGACTGTATTCTTCTTTACATGAATTACTATAAAAAAACATGCATTTTGTTTCAAATATGAGCTTATGACAAAGTAAAGTTTGGGGTGATTCCAAACGCTTGTTATGGTCAAAGTGTGATTTAAGCAAACTAGATCTATATCTTTCAAAGCTATCAGATCTCAATTTAAAATGCTGAAAGATTCATGTGATGTATTGGCGTCCTTTCAGGAAAGTACCTTGACATTCTTGCCGTGTCATGTGACAGTTTCGATCCGGACACAAATGAAAAGATAGGAAGACAGCAAGGTCAGAAAAATCACATAGACAGTTTACTGAGAGTGAGACGTTTGTGTACAGAATATAAGGTGAGCATTAGCATAGATAAAATATAATATAACCAATAGCTCATGTGTATTGTTCATGATCGCTTGCATCAACTTCGGCAGCTTAATATTTACGATTTTGTTGTCTTCTATTTTATTCTAACCTAGCCATACTTTGTTCAGTATATGAAGAAATTCTACTATTGCGAATAAGTCATTGTCGTCTGCAACACTGGCGCAATGATTCAGGATGATTCCTATTTTAAAATTGAATTTGGTGGTGCAGTTTTGTTGGAGAAAAACTTTTGGTCAAAATTGATCTACTTGTGAACATATAGACCAGTACAGTACAAGTCTGGCATATCCTTTGTACAGCCGGCATATTTTGTTACACACTCGACAGACATGCATGTGTTTTTGTAAACACTGTACATCACGTTATGCTTAGTAACTTTCGGTTTACTGCGCGTGTTGTATACGTCAGCACATAGATTGAGCTGTAACATGAAAGTAAAATTTCCATTGGCCCACCTACAGAGGTCACGCGCAGGGGTCACCCTGTCTGCTGCTAACCTTTTTTTTTTTTTTTTTTTTTTGCTAACGAGAGGTCGATTTTAAGCGTTCTCATAAGATGTCAATATACCTAATGTCTGCTTTATGTCTATGAAAAAATATTTGCACACGCTCAAAACACTATCCAACAGGGGCCTGTACGCGAACGTTGGTAAAACGAAAAATTTCAAAGCTGGTAAAATTGTGTCCAAGGTCATTTTCAAAGTTGTCTTAAAGTGTCAGCATTTGCCTCAGACGTCCGAGTTTTCAACATTCAGCAGCTGTCGGCATAGCCTTTAAATTCATACAGACAAAACGTGATCAATACGGTAACTGACTAACTGTCACTTCTATGGAAGGCCAAACCTGTCTTTAACCCGCGTATACGGTTTATTACGTTATGGCCGTTCAAAGGATATGACTGGGCTTTAAACTAAAATACAGTAAAAAAATCAATAAGACCGTCTCATAAGTATTTAAGACAACCATACAAATTGACAAGCAGTCGGCAGAAAAAACACCACCTGTCTATAACGACCACTTAGGCTTGTCAGCATATACATGTATGGAATACCTACATGTACGATTTTCGTCTATGAAGTATTTACAGTTTGATTTAATGTTCATATCAGAGTTTTGAGAATTAGTTTTCATTATAAAAATTATATTAAATCATTTTAACAAGTTCACATATACAAGAAGTATTATTTCCTTGCACCCAAAGCAAGCCATTATAGTGAGATAAATGTTATCGCATCAACAGGTCGCATTCAAGCTGAACACTGTGGTTAACACGTACAACAAGACAGAGGACATGGTCGACGCCATTAACCAGCTCAGTCCATGTAGATGGAAGGTATATGTTTTTAGTTTACACATACATTACATAAACCATACAATTACAAAATATATAATCATTAAAACACCCACAGGGGTGTACATTGTGTTTCATTTTAACGCGACTGTAAACAAAATTTGAAGCTTATGAAGTCGCGTCAATTCCTTGAAAAAGAGGTCAACAATGTCAGTCTGGATTCTTGAAAAGCACTAAAACAAATTTGAAAACAATTCCCTTCGGTTCCTGAAAAATAGTCAAGTACATTCCTTGAGAAAAGCTGTTCCAATTCATTTTCGTTTCCTTTTCTTTTCATTGTCTTTACCGCCCCCCGTTTTTAACGTTATTGGAGTCAAAATCAATATTAAGATATTTAATATCATAATTTGAAAACAGTATAGATTCTAGATCGATAAGGTATATAATGGATATGCACTGTATATAGCCTATTGGATTTTCTACTACAGTACAATGTAGTATTAACCTTAGAAAAGATACATGTTCACATTCCCAGCCAAAGAGACTACATTTTATGTCCCCGCTGCTTACAAACCGTGTGACTATAGATAGCTTTAAGTTTAAGGTCAGTAAGTTTTACTGCGGTCCTTTAATGTCTATCTATGTTTACTTAGTGAATTGACTTTAGTTACACAGTGTAAACTACTGAGCCAAGTTCTTTGATAGAAATCGTATATTACAAATAAAATGTAATAAAGTTGTCAATAGCATGTGTCGGAATCTGAAAACTACATGTACATGAGCAGTATCGTTGTGAATACAGTATACACAGTTCATTTCCTTTAAATACAATAGGTAATTAAATTTTATGATGCAGTTTCACTATCATTTTCGTGACCATAATTATTTATTTAAGTTATATATAACCCTTTCCAGGTGTTTCAATGTTTAGTAATTGATGGTGAAAACGCCGGACAAGACGCACTTAGAAATGCTGAACAGTTTGTGATAAGTGATGAAAACTTTGCTAGCTTCCTAGATATACATCAGTCTGTAAGCTGTCTTGTACCGGAATCTAACCAAAAGGTAAATTCACAAGCACAGTGTCACTTCTTACACATGTATATACACTGTATTTGTTGTGTTTTGGTGTCGTTATTTGTCATTATAAACTCCACACCGTCCAAAACTCTATCCTGACTACAATTGTGTACGGTGCTTATAATTATACACCTAGAAAAAAGTTAAGCACCCCTTGGAAGTTATGTAGTGACTTTAAACACTTGTACCATGAAATCGGCTTAAAAAAAACGACGGAAAAAATGCTGCTAATCATAAAAGCAACCCTCTGCACGAACTACAATCAGTTTTGCACTGCGAGTGTAAGCAGACTGTCTTTAAAAAGATTCGAGGTTCATCTGGAGGCTGAATAGTCAGGGTCATGGTGGTCACCCAGGCACAGTGAAGGTTTACTCTGCTACTGGACGTATGAAGTACTGGTGTCATCTGATGACTCAAAATTGCCTTTTTTACTCTAATTCTCCACCTTAAATCTTCCTATGACCTCTACAGTTCAATACCTAAATGTTTTTTTGATTTCGGATAAAACGGCTGCCATTGATTGTTCAACAATATCACCCGAAAAACCCAACATAATATTACAGTTTTTCCCGTTTTCTGTTTGCCATATGGTTACTGCCTTTTCTCTAGCTCAATTTGACGGTATTTTCATGATAAAGCTTCGTTAGATAAGTCACTTTAAACATTCCAGGGGGTGCTTAACTTTTTTTCTTTGTGTATATTTCAATTCATTTTATGAAATGCATGAATTAGATGAGAAAGGGGATCACCGTCTCGCCATATGATCTCTTTCAATTTGCTCGGATAGGATAATACATTTACTGACGAACTTATGATTAGAACTTGATTTGTAGAATTATGTTCAGTTTACTTTTAAATAACGTTGACGTACGCCATTCTTTTGTAGGAATTAATGTCGTTTCGCCATGAAAAGGTGTTTTCAGAAATTAAAGCAGTTTTAAATAGAAGTCTCATTTTTAAATACTGCGCTTTATATACATTCTAATAGATCCAATTCGATATTCGTATCTGTTTCAAATGAGATCGTCATTAATTTTCTTCTATATAACATTTCAAAGCATAAAACTATTACTAAATTATGATAGCATATGTTTAACCTGTCACATTGGTACCCGTAACGAATTCATTCATGCGTGAAATCCACTACAATCAACCATATTATAAACGTGAAACGCACGCGAATAGCGAATTTTACCTATATAACATGTATTTTCGAACGAAAAAAACTCGGTTATGATTGCTTTGCTTTGCTTTTCATACTGTTACACAAATAACGGCCACTTACTAGTTAGTCAGCAAAACATAGTTTTGGTTAAAAAACTGAATCGAGTAATTATAACAAACAAACCGATCACTAGTCAATAAAATGGTACCGGGACCTTAAAAAGTATTTGATATTGAACTGTTTTTAGTTTTGTTCATTGATGTAAACGAAAATGAGTAATAAACTTTTATCTTGGTAATTTGGCTTCAGTCATATAGCCTATAGCCGGTAGGCTAAATTGCGAAAAAAAAGTTCGGTAGCTTGAATGTCAATGAAAATTAAGAAATATATATACAGTGTTCTTTACACCTTTTTGAACTAACCTTCAGTGTTGTTGTTAACCAGGCATATATAGCTTCAAATAGTACTATTCATGTAAGTGGGCACGACATATTGCTCTTGCACATCAACAGTAGTTCAGCGTTTGATACTATCTTTCTCTTGGCCTTGTAAATACCAAGAACAAATAAAATGTAAATAGGGATGTCAAGCTAGAATAAACGACCACAATTCGGACGTTATACTTGGTCCTAATCGGGTACGGATCATTCGTTTCACTGTAATAGTTTTGACAAAATGTCATTGATGTCAGCTGCTTGGAGAAATAGTGTTGTGGACAGTTTACATTGTGTTTTGTTCTACCGTTGCAGATGCAGAACTCTTACCTGATTTTGGATGAGTATGTAAGTACAAATGAAATATATAAAAATATTCTCATTTTGAAGAACAAGAGTTTCAACAATATACTCGTTGATGATGTTTATCATGTTTATGATATTTAATATGTAAATTTTGCAATGAAAACAATATATTCTTAAACGGAGATTATCAAAGAGAGACTGGTTCCATTACAAGATATGCATCATATCAAGGAGATTTTGCGACATCCCAGAAATAATGATCGCTCTTATTTTATGGCTATTCAAGTGCAGATACATGTATATCAAGTGTTATTTTATCACGGAATAAAGAAAGTGACAATAACTAAACAACAAAAGTATGTAACCGAGGCCAGCCCTTCGATACAGTGTAGCAATATCAAAAATGGCTCAAGAGAAAACCAGCAGTTTTCCCTAAAGTGGCCTGAACGGGGAGCGAACCCTAGTCCTCTTTGTCCGTAAGCCAACGCTGTGTTTAGGTCGTCTATACCACTGAAACCCATGAATCATGGAAACATTGAAAATAAAGATTTTTCGTATGAATGTAAGAAAGACAACTCCTTCGTAACTGACACGTAATTAAATAGCATTATGGTCAGTCAAAGATTAGCACCAATTTTGAGTATCAAATTTGAGTAGAAAATGGCGTTTCTCATATATTTCTTTTACATTTAAAGATGCGGTTTCTTGACTGCACGAGGGGCTCTAAAGAACCGTCCAAGTCTCTGCTAGATGTTGGTGTTGATAATGCCTTAAAGTTCAGTGGATTTGATGAAAAGATGTTCTTCAAAAGGGGCGGAAAGTATGTATGGAGCAAATCAGATATGAAACTGGATTGGTGACGGCTGAAGAGAGATGTGATAACTCGACATCCAATCGAGTCTTCAACAATTAGAAAATATATGCCCTCAGTGTCATGATGGAAATCGGGAGCTTTGTGAAATGTGCCATTATATTTATCTCACTTGTGCACTTTGTGCTCAAGGTGAGCTTTTGTGATTGCCTGGTGTCCGTCGTCTGTCGAGTTTTCACGTGTGCGTCGACAATTTCTTCAAACGACATCTCCTAAACCGCTCGACAGAACTTGATGTTCCTACGGTAGTCCTCTATCACAGTTGTTGAAAGAATTCTATTCGGTGCAGAACTTTGGTTGCCATGGCAACGGAAAGGAAAAACAAAAAGTCTTCTCAAAAACCGGAAGGCCTAGAGCTGAAATACGTGGCATATAGCATTGTGTAGTGGACTTCTGTCATAATTGTTTCAATCATGTTCACCCCTCTGGAGGTCACTTGATTTTACAAAAGTTTCCATAGTGAAAAACTTCCTAAAAATCCTCTTCTCTGAAACCACACAGCTTACAGCTTAGACATTTGACATGTATTATTGCCTAATGCTCCTGTACCAAGGTTGTTCAAATTACGACCCTCGGTGAAAATATTGGCTGGTGGTTCTGTACCAAGATTGTATACCCATTGAGTCCGTTTTGTGAATTTTGACTACTTTATGTTTTTGAAGCTTCGTCAATACACTTGGACCTTGTTTTCAGTATGGCCTGTTGATTTCATCTTAGACATTGGCTGACCTGACTTTGACCTACTGACCTTCTTTTCTGTTTTGAATCTTCAGCAATGAAATTTGAACTCAATAGATAATGTTGCACGCAGATTTCAACTTTGACATTAACTGACCATGATCTTGACTTACTTTCTACTATATCAATGAAACTTGGACTATGTTTTCAGTTTGGTCTGTAGATTTTAATTGGTAGACCTTGACCTTTGACCTACTGACGTTTAGCTAAGGCTACTTTTCAAAATTCCCACGACTGTCCTCGACTATGACCTTTTGACCTACTTACAAGTGCAATGATAATCAGGGGGCGATGAAGGGCCAATATGGCCCTTTTTCTTTTTATTCTATTCACTGATCAGAGAATCTTGTGAAAATCTTACGCTTATGCGTTTAATTATTAAAAAGAAATCTGTTGTAACTAACCGAATTTGAAACATTGAAAGTTTGTGCGAATTGCTTTATAGTTTAGCTCTGTACTAATATTTTGGAATAGATGTGTTTAAATGCCAGATGGAGTATCTACATGTACTGTTATTTCAATTCATGTCAAAAATGAATTTTTAACTGACTAATATACAATAATGAAATATCGTTACATTTTAAATGATAGCAAAACAGAAACAGCTATTCCTGAGTGTGAAGTTTCATCACAAAATTACAAAGCACAGGGGCTTTGGGTCTCCATTTAGTAATGCATGTTTTTGTTTAAGAGTATTTTTAATGGAAGCTTCAACTGAATGATGCAACGTCAGTGCTTGGGAACAGTGAACAGTTGGAACAGTATCGGCTTGTTTTTGACATATATTGTATATAGGGTGAAATAAAAGCACCCAATTAAATTGTTCAAGTGCAAATTGCCAGTGTAGCCCATGACAAAGTTAACCTGGTGCTCTGCAAAGGTGTGCAAGAACTGAAACATGTAATAGATTAGTTTTCATGTAAATGTATTACACATTTATTTACCCACTGTATCTGTCACATGCATATATACTCGTTTGAATTACTATTTCATAGTTACACGCATACATTCCAGACTACAAAGCATAACATGAATTTCAAAGCATATTTTGTGATACATGTGTAATTCAGTTGCATTTTCGGCTCACAACGCTTAATAAAAATATATCAAAATATGAATAATAACATAGCAACAACTTTCTACAAATATATTTATACTAAACTAAAGCACAAACAAATGAGAAATGAGTTTATAGGAAAGAAAAAGCACACACATACAATACAAATAGTAAAATTATTATTAACAGGTTTAAGCTTTGACTCGATTAAGTAACTTAAGTTGTTGCAAGATGAACTACATGAAGACGAAGACAGAATTAATAATTGAGCGAAAAAAATAGAATTTAGTTATTTTTGTTTTTGTTGTTAGTGCATTGAAAAATAAACGAAAAGAAAAAAATTATCTGCATTTCTTTTGTTTAAATACTATACGAACATGTACGAGGGTTGTCCCAGAAAATGGCGGAACATTCTGTCCGACTTTTAAAATAGCATCTTCTTAATGACATTTTTAAGGCGATATCTGTTATACATGTAACAACGTACATGTAGATTGTGCACTCGAATCATACCTGGGTATACAGTATATTATCGGTTGCGTCATTCACGTCATGTATTTTATTCTTTTTAAAAAATATTCTCTGCTGTTAGATATACATCTCTCGCAACGCGATACCCATTTAGGAAACATCACAATAAACCACTATTTATCAAGAGATCTGTTTTCTCGTACATCCCGATCAAACCCATTATTTGGAATGTCGCGACGACACAACACATATCATCAATAAAACTTTTCCAAGTTTATTTTGATATAAGCACACAGTTTGTACATCATAAACATGCAAAAACATGAGGCAGATAAACAATATAAATAATATACAATATTCGGTCACCGTGACTTAGAGGGGTAATGGTGAAATTAGATCACATCAAAATCTCCATAATGAGTTATGGTTAAGAACGGTGTTGAAACTTCAGTAAATTGTTTAAAACATGTAATTAAAGCTGCTTGCTCTCAGTTTTTCGTAAAAAATAAAGTTTTTCAAACTATGTAAATAACGTATTTTAGAACATATAGTCGTAAGAAGGCTTCAGTATAAATTCCTGTCACGTATATATCTAAATTTCAAATAATACGCTAACAAATTTAAAAGCGTTGCAAACGCTTTTGAAATTCCAATAAACATTTACAATTTATTTGTGCAAATTTTTTTGCTTATATTTTGATTCTAGCCTTAAGTTATATATTTATGTAAGTATGTCAATTTAAAAAAAATGAAAGGCTAGGTTATCTCAAAAAAAGATTTTCATTAATTTTTCTATACCGATACAGCTATATTCAATGGGAATAGAAATGTGATACAGATGTGTTGTTTATCGCTTTGGTAATGTTTAGCTAGTAATGTTCATTTATCATGACAAGTAGAATAAATCGGTGATTAATGTCTCTAAAAATTCTTATGGTCTCTCTGAAGGGTGATACAATGTATTACTTAAATATCTTTATAATCAAGAAAAAGAACATTAGAATGTATAATGTGTAAGACAACTACCATATGAATTTTGATATCTTCCATTTTAATATTGTCAATGAATTTATTAAACCCCATAGACGTATTACCTTATTTCATAAGGTGTGTATGGAGTTATTTTGCACTCCCTGAAACGTGTCAATAACCGGAACTGCCTGTACGGTATAGCATGGTAGTCGAAGATTGCTTTCTTGCACACACAAATGTGTTACTATATAAGTAATAGCTGCTGTTGTTGTTAAAACCTTGAGTTCCATGAACGTCTTGACGCTTGTATTGCTTGATTGGTATCTATTGCCGGAAGTTTTTCAGACTTCTGCTGGATGTTACCATTCTTGTATACCGAGATTAACATGCCCTTTTCTGCTTCAATATTAGGTGATTCATCCGGTGATTCAACTATAGATGTAATATCGCGCAACCGATTTTTAACTTCGAGAGGTGACGTATTGGAAGCCTGTCGTATTTTATTAGATACTGGAGGTAGAATACTTGGGCTCGGTTCACTTGATAACAACGAGAAGGTGGGTTGTTTCCGCAGCTTTGGTTTTGCATTGTGATCAAGTCGCAAACTACTTGATATCTGGCTAAATTCTGTTTTCTCAGACGCATTAACCTCGGTACCCTCAAGTACATCTGGCATCGTTTTTCTCCTCGGTTTATCCTGTGTACCACTCTCGTCAGAACTTTCGTCAGTTATTTCCGGAACATCACCAAGCACGTGTATGAGGCTGCCATTCTCGTTCTTGGTGAATGTATGAGTTTCATCCTTTTTCAGCAATGAAAGTGACATCGAGAGAGCTGTGCTAATAGTATGTCTCCTCAATTTCGTTCTTGCATGGTGATCAGCCTTCTTGAGTGCAGCATTCTTGTCCAAAAGCTTTCTTACGATGCCTGTAATTTTCCCAATTTCCGTCTTTTCAAGGGAAATACCCGTGTTTTCTGCAAGTTCTTTACGAACGTTTTCTCTATGCGTATTCAATGCTGCGGTCATCTCCCGGAAGTCAAGAAGGTTATTCTTGTCTAAATCAAGTCTGTGCAGCAAACGAAGGAGTGTCTGACGGCGAAAAGGAACCCCAATCCTTACCATACCCTCACATAGTTCATTGATACATATATTATTGTCCTTATCTAAATCCAACCACTTGAAGAAATCAAGCAAACGCATGCCCTGTAGTCTCATACATTCCATTAGAACAGTCAATGGATCACATGATAACAGTACAAGCTCTGTGTCACGTTCTTGACGCTCGGCGAATGATGCATTATCCGAATTCAAAATAGGACCGTACGAGACTGTGATATCGCGTTCAGCTTTTATATCTTTGTACAGTTCCTCAAACTTGTCGTAAACCGCTTGGTTACCCAGATCTAGAAGTTTTATGCTTGACGCTTTGTTGTCGTAGATTGTTTGAAGAATTGTGAACGCTGCTGCTGGAGACGTGTTATTTAGACCCATACGCAAGACCTCTAAGGTGGTGTTTTTCTTTAGACCTTGAAGAATTTCAGCTACACACCATTCTGTTAGCCTGTTACATGTGATATCTAGCTCTTTAAGCATTTTATTGTTTCCCAATGCAGTTGATAGACGCTTGGCACCATTTTTATGAAGACCATTCCACGCAAGATTAACGATTTGAAGGGAAGAGTTGTTTTCCAAAGCCTTACAAATGGCAGAGGCCCCTTGCAATCTTATATGGTTCCAGCTCAAATCCAGAGTCCTTAATGTAGTTGTGCATCCCAACCCCGCGACGATATGTCTTACACCAACGTTCATTAGTTGATTTCTTGCCAAATACAGTTCCCTCAGCGTATTAGAATCTTCAATTAACATACGAATATAACGTCCGTCACTTTCCACTAAACCATTACCAGATAAATCCAAGCAAACGATCTTTGGATTCATACTAACTGCCTTGCATATGATCTTTGAACCTTTCGACCCGAGGTGATTGTCTGCTAGTCTTATGTGGGTAAGGAATGAACTTTGTTGGATGACTTCGGCAAAGACGAAAGTCGGGTCTGGTCCCATGCCATTCTCTCGAAAATTCAGTCTTTCTACGTAGGGGTTATTCAATAGAGCATTACACAAAGCTCGGCAGTCATTGTCTTGCAGTTGGAAGGACTTGCATGTGAGATTCTGCTGAACCAATCCGTATTTTACGCATGTAAATGGCAAAACATTGTACAACTTACAAGCGTTTTCATAATCCTTGATAATACAATCTTTAATGTCACTTTGCTGCGCCACTTTGGTATGCCACTCTGAGAACTTCTCTGTTTCGCTTTGGCAAAGATCGTTGCTGAGGAACGTATTGTTCGTCTGGCATGACAATGGCCTTACTAGTAATTGCATGTTCTTCTCGTCTACTTTTTCTGCCCATTTTAAAATATGCAGTCTCCCATTGCGCTTTTTCTTCCTGGCATGTGCAGCTATTGTCGGCTTCCGTTTGTATATGTTAAGGCTTAATTGTTGTTCTTTTATTATGGGATGAATACTTCTCATATATCCATCCGCACACATTTTGTTATCACAACCTTAAATCTCCGTACCTGAAATGAATAAAAAAAATCTACTACACATGTTTTTTGAAGTTTATAGAGTTTGTATTGGGCGTTGAGGACAGCATGGATGATAACTGTGAAACGTAAGGCAGACTTCGACAAGTCCATAAGATGTGTCCTTAGGCAAGGATAGTTTTCACGAGGTTTATCTGTAACAACGATTCCTAACTTTACAACATGTGATATATTGAATAATTAGTATTTGTCGTATTTTTATTACAACTCTTTTTATTGTCTGGGTACTGTCTTTATATGCAGCGTAACACCGGATACCAGCTTCTTTGAATACAGCTTACCGTCGATGTGTATTTCGAAGTCGTCATTTATGTTTAAATGCAGCCTGTGACAGCTGGAAAATGCAATCATTATCCAATTTTCTCCCCCAAATGAAATGGGAGTTGTATTCGAGCGTTCTTTTCATTTTTATCGCGTAGATTGAGCCCCCAGTGAACCGAATGCAACGTGACTTGCATTTCATAATAATAGAATGTTAAACAAGTTTCCATCCCGCTATTCAGGATGCAATTTTTAAAAGCCCTGGCATATCGTTCTTTTGTCCGTCCGTGTTGAGGTTTAATGACTTTTGTACCTGGTATTGAATAATATAAAATTTTCTTTCTTGGTATAGTGCAAGAATTATTTTTTTTGAATGTACCTAATTTTTCATATGACTTTAGCACTAAGGCGCCATTCAAGTGGTGTTGATACTTCATTTCATGAACTTTAAATTGAAGCACATTCACGCCTTGGTCAAAAACCCAACACAGCGGACTCTAAGACAGCATACAGGATGGACAACAGACAGATGGTAAGACAGATATTCTTCAGCTTTCGAAACCACAATTCGGCCATTGACTTAAAAGTTTTCGTAACGGCCAAACTTCTTCCTAAATCAAAGCATACATTCATTTGGCCAAAAGTCACATCACCCCTGACTCAGACTTTTGTTATTTACATGCCGGTTTCATTATCCGTTTGATCAAACATATGGAGCTTTATTCGAAAGTATATGCTTTTTCGAATACAGCTCCGCTATACCAAGGGTCCCGGAGCTGTAAGATATTTGGCACCGAATACATTCCCTAGGGAGCTGTACTTCTAAAGGATCTGTATCCGGTGTTACAAGCTGCAGTGTAATTTGACCCATTTGGGTACGGTTTCAAATACCAATATATGCAATAGATTTGTAATTGTGTGCAGTAGATAAAACGTTACTATCATAAGGAGATAAAATAATTTTACAGTAATTTTCTACTTCAAATTCAGACTTTAAAGTGCAGTAAATGCGCTACTTATCATTGATGAGCTTTTTTAATGGACGATTGTCCGTCGTCCGTCAACATTTTGATTCAAAAGACATCTCCTCTGTAGCCACTGGGCTAGCCTGGTGTATCTCTTTTACTAATAAATATCTATCAGTTTTGTTCAGGAGCCAGTCGACTATCCAGCGCCGATTTCAGGTTATAAAACTGCCCCAGTGTATAAAGCAGAATATAGAAATAGTGCATGTACATATAGGTACTGTTGAAACTGAAACACTAAACTGTGTTATCAGACTAGTAACTTTTATATCAGATATCGCAACTGGGCCAATGTTGATGAAACTTTGCATGGGATGTATACTTTACATAAAGCTCTATCAAAATTGTTCAAAGAATTTCATTCCATGCATAACTCTGGTTGCTATGATGGCAAAAAATAGGAAAAACTTATTATATAAAAATATTCTTCCCTGAAACCACAAACTCCTAGACTTATAAAAGTCTGTTGAGATCGATATGATTTTTTCTCTCAAAAGTCTTATTTTCTTTTACGAAAAATATCTCCATCTCAAACAATGTCTCTCAATCAAAGCTCATCTCATATATTGGTTTGTAGCATTGTCTAGTAAACCTGCTACCAAGATCGTTCAAATTATGAGCCCTGATGTAAAATCACCCCCCCTGGGGGCACTTCGAGTGTGTAAATAGGCTATATAGGAATAACTTTAAAAAATCTTCTCTGAAACCACAAGACATAGAACTTAGATATTTGGCATGTAGCATTGTTTAGTAGTCTTTTACCAAGATCATTCAAATTATGAGCCAAACTAAACTTGGTTTTACATAGGCTTAAAAAAACTTGCAGCATTGCCTACGTAAACCTCTGCCATTTGTTGTTCAATTTTTTGAGGCCTTGGTCAAAACTGGTCCCGCCCGCTACACCTCTTTGATGTTTTGATACGAATTAATCAGGATCAACAATTATTTGAACATAAAGGCACTTTAGAAACTGACATTACTGCAATTTGCTGGTAATCCTATAGTACTTTTATAATCAGATATCGCAAGTGCGGCATTGTATATAACCCCTACATTCGGTGTGATAATTTGATTAATACACCTTTTATAAATAGAAATGCATGTATATAAGCAATCTTTTGTTTTGCAATAATTGAATAAAAATCCGAAAAACTGTCTCCATTTTTGGCCCTTTTAAACATGAATCTCCAATGATAGAAATTTGTTCAGCCATGGCTATATATATATTCCTCAAAAAAAACTATTGATTTGTGGCGTAAAAGCCCCTCTACATACAATTTCTTTGGAAATTGCGATTGAATATGGTTTTTTGCTGATCCTTTGAAAGTACGGCATACGATGGTCCATGACTGAAATAATCTTGAAAGTGTAACAATGTTCCCCCCACGCACATTTACCGATTGTGCGAGTAAGTATATAGATTATTGAAAAATATTGAGATGTGCCCCCTGTATCAATCTATTTTTCGTAAGTCTTGTACCCTGCATAAATTTTGTTACATTTTTGCAAAATTTTCAAATACAGATGAAATGAAAACCTTTGAAATGTGTTGTTTAATCTTTTTGGACTTTTGTAAATTAGGGAGACGACCATTGCGTTTTGGTGGCATCGTTTGGCAAACAATAGTTCATACAATAAGTATTGCAACATGCATCATTCACAAAACATAAAAAATGGTATATTATTTAGTTATAGAAAATACCTATTTGTAACGTGTAAGGATTTCATATCGCGGTACATATATCATATAATGATAATCCATAGTATTTTCTAACGCAGTGCAGAAGCATGTGATTATCGTGTCTACAAGTGCACGGAGGCTTGTCTTACCGCCGGGGTAAACAAGTAAGTCCCGTCTAATTTATATAACTTCTTAAAAGTGTAATTCCGAATAAACTTATGTTGTGTTATGTTTAATATGTTAAATGCTTTACATTTGATTAAACATGAATCCTTCTTAATCTCTTAAGCACAAGCTTTACTTAATTGACCTATTCAAAAAAGCAAATAATGTCGAAAACAATCCAGAAGTCAACGAAGCTTGTGTATTAAATCTTTTAATCATATAATTGGTGTAATTAAAAGTTGAGTATCTTTCATGCGTGATGTTATGTTAATGGTAAAATAGTATACCTTGGAGTTATCGAAGAATCATAACGGGCCATTAAGAAGTTGCAATAGTTCCGGTTCTTCACAAAACAAATATCAAAAGTACAAATGACGTGAAAATAATGTTAGTAATGCATTTTTCCATTTACAAGAAATGAGTTATTTATTTGTCAGGAACCTGTATCTCTGTCAGATTGCTTTTCTTAAAATAACGTTACTACCGTAAACATATAAGTAACAACTCTGCATAGGAGATTGGACATTGGCATGCAACAAATTGAGACCAGAATTTGAGGCATTCGTGCAAATATGCTGATGATGTACATTGTATTTCAGTTCTAAAAATAAGAGACTGAATCAATTTGAAATCTTAGTGTGTACCTATTAAAAACAATTCTTTTTAGAAACAGGGTACAATTGTCATTGGTAGCATTTCGAATCGTTATTCGGGATGGTCGTATTTTCGAAGGAATAGTTATATTTTACTAAGTAGTTCAAGGCAGTATTATTGATCAAAATATGATAATGCACATTATTTTCTTAATATGTAACGTAGTCAAAGTTTGTTCACATTATGTTTCCTGTACCACAAAGCGGTACTTATGCAAATTGGTACTCGCTACCACATGTAGTCGAGTTTTGAAAGCACTAAGGTGCGTCGTAAAGAGGTATACCATCTGTCGAGGATCGCGAAATGGTACGCATTGTGGTATTAAAATTGTCGAAGTTTTTTTTTAACGCACTGATTAATATACAACGTGTATACTAAAATCAGTGCGTTCAATAAAAAATTCAACTATTTCAATAAATAACTTGGACTATTTCTTGTTACAATTATGTAGACTTTATTTTCTTTCTAATACACTTACCACAGGAGCTTGTGGTCGGGATTGTGTTCTTGTTAGATATACAAGAATGTAAATAGACAACACAAAGCGGGGAAAATAATAATCCCGACCGCAGCTCCTACGCACATTTACACGTGTTTGAGCACACATTTACTTGAGATGATTACTGTTTTACTTTTCGTTAGTCCTAATGATACTGAACAAACATTTCTTGAGGAAATTTGTTTGGAAGCTTATTAGAACAATTCCTGTGTTTGTCCAAAAATGGTATAAAATGTGGAAAGTGTTTCTTACAGACCTTAATCTAGTCTGTTCTGCAAATGGTAAAACCTCCTAATTTGAAATTTAATCAGATTTTAAAGGTCCACTACTAAGTCCAAACCGAATTTTCTTTTAAATCCTGAATTGTGTCAGGCGTCTTCTCAGAAGGAAAATATGACATACTGCATCGAATGTGAACATATTGTGTTCGAAATATTTTAAGAGTCAACGAGTTTAACAAAAGAAATGATAAATTATTTTTTGCATTTTCAAAAACGAAAGTAGGTATTCCCTTTTACAAAAATCTTTGTAATATTTCCAAAAATCTCACAGAAAGAGGCTTTAAACAGGTTGTATATTAAGAAACATGCCTATTTTTAAATAAAGCTGAAAGAATTTCACTTCCAGTGATCTGCAACGCATATTTCTGACTGTTGACAACATGCAATAAGGCGAAAGTAGGACAAAAAGACCACCCAGGCCAATCTAGGGAAATACAAAAACATTCGCTCGTTTTTCTGCAACAGTAGTTCAAACAGGGCAATACTCCACGTCTATTGTACAGTTTTAGAAGCCCGTTTCAAACTGTATTTCCCTGTTACAATTCCAGAAAATTCTATTTGGTCTTAGTAATGGACCTTTAAGTACTATCGTCTTATGTTATGTGTGTAACGTTGTAGCGACTGCATCCGAACTCCTCCGAGTTTTTGGTCTCGGTTGCATTTGTTCGCAATTTAGAACAGCGTGTTTAAATGATTAACAAAAATGTGATTGAAATTGCGATTACATTTATTCAAAAACTAAATACATGTAGATGAGAAAATAAAATGAAAATAACTGACTTACCTACATAGCCCTTGTTCGTTGGCCTACGCATCACTGCAAGAAATAGTGCATTGACTCTTGCGATATTAAAAGTATATTGCTTGTTATATAAAGTCAACGCCTCGCTGGTTATCATGTGATATAAATCTCAAATATATCCATATTATAGCTGCGATAAGATATATTGTACTGGTGTTATAACATAAAATATCTGTGATATTAATCTAGTAATTAATCTGTCTATCTACCTTTTCAGCCTTTTTACTTATGCAAAGACCTTTTCAGTGGAATTCTAATTAACAGTTATTAATGCACAGACGTACATAAATAGTATACAATTACGTCGAAATTATGTTTATAAAAACAAAATAAAGAAATCTTTGAAAATGTCCGAAAAAAGATCAAAAGAAACAATTATTTTTCCAATAACCGATTTTCACACACAAAAAGAGAGGAAATTTCGACATAATCGTCATAAGTTCATCGTATAAGATGGACAAGTTTGTATTAAGAGCAATTTTTTTCGCCTATACCTTTTTGAAAATAAAACACACTTTTGCAGTTTCCGTATGAAATTCAAATGCAGGGCTCATTGTCAGTTTTGTTTTGGTGAGAATTGCAAGGGTAATCTATCAACAACTTGGTGTTAAAATAAATAATATAATACGGATTGTAATTAAATATTGATAGTTTTCTATTAAACATATTGACACATGTTAAACGGATTTTCTCCCTAAAGAACAGAAACTAGCAATATATTTATATGAAGAATGCATAAAGGAAATGGCTTGAACTAGCGACATTGTAAGACATTGATATATATGTGTCTATTACCTATATATGTTGTAACTCATACCATACATTGACTCATACCTTTCTGTCATTTAAGTTAGTATTATGTACAAATGTTGAACCGCCTCGGTATATTTAGCCGATGTTCATGCCAAAAAACTATTTGACTTTTAACTTGACTTTGCTATATAGTTTGTTATATAGCGTTTGAGAGAGAGAGAGAGAGAGACAGAGAGAGACAGAGGCAGAGAGAGAGACAGAGAGAGAGAGAGAGACAGAGAGAGAGAGAGAGAGAGAGAGCGAGACAGAGAGAGACAGAGAGAGAGAGAGAGTTTTTTTGTATCATTCTTAGGTAAGATTATATGATCTTCTTGGATCTTTGTATATATTTGTGCGTATGTGAGAGAACACACTCTGGAATGTTCATATCCCCATGTAAGAGAAGCGATGGTAAAATCAAGACGAGAACGAAGTTGGCCCCGCAGCCCCATTTATCCCCACAACCCCGTGAAGTTAGCCCCGCAGCACCTAGTTACCCCGCATCCCCGTGAAGTTAACCCCGCAGAACCTAGTTACACCGCATCCCCGTGAAGTCAGCCCCGTGGCACCTAGTTACCCCGCATCCCCGTGAAGTCAGCCCCGTAGCACCTAGTTACCCCGCATCCCCGTGAAGTCAGCCCCATAGTACCTAGTTACCCCGCATCCCCGTGAAGTTAGCCCCGCAGCACTTAGTTACCCCGCAGCCCCGCCATGTTATCCCTATGCCACCATGTCTCAACACGCATCGTGGCATATGGTTTCCTCAAAGTACCGCTTGAATTAACCTATGCATACATCCCCACAGGACAACGAACAAACGCGGTGCTGTTGATGGGTAAAGATGTCTGCCGCTTATACCGGAGGTTTCGGGTTAGAACCCCACTGGGGTCACGACCGTACCTTCTCATATGTCATCAGTTCTATTGTCTCAGTCCCGTGCCCTCTAGTATCAATGCAACCCTGTTGCTATCGTTAATATAAATGTAAGTATCCCCGCTTCACATACTCTGTCCCGTGTCACCTGCACTCAATACAGTTCTACTTATAGTGCTCCCAATCTTTGATTACACCCTCATTCACATGAACTCAGCCCTCAGCCCTGTGCCCTAAGCAATGAAAACACCGTTTGTAGAAGTAACATCCCCGCCTGAATGAGTTAGCCCCGTGTCCCCTGCTATCAATACACTTCTTGTAACAGTGATTTCTAGTTTTCAGACCACCTCTATGTGTCCCAACATTAAATGAAACTCAGCCCCGTGTCCTGTAGTGTCATTGCAACCCTGGTGAAAACGTTAAAAGTAGAACCATCCCCGCCTCACTCACTCAGTCTGGTTTCCCCTGCTAGCAGTACAGCATTTCTTACACTAATCTCTAAATTTCATACCACCCTTTTGTGTCCCCGCGTTCACATAAAGTCAGCCCCGTTTTCAGTAGTATCATTGCAGCCCTGGTAAAACCGTTAAAAGTAGAACCATCCCCGCCTCACTAACTCAGCCCCGTGTCCCCTGCTATCAATACAGCACTTCTTACACTACTCTTTAACTTTCATACCACCGTTTTGTGTCCCCGCGTTCACATAAACTCAGCCCCGTGTCCTGTAGCATCATTGCAGCCCTGGTAAAACCGTTAAAAGTAGAACTATCCCCGCCTCACTAACTCAGCCCCGTTTCCCCTGCTAGCAATACAGCATTTCTTACACTAATCTCTAAATTTCATACCACCCTTTTGTGTCCCCGCGTTCACATAAAGTCAGCCCCGTGTTTAGTAGTATCATTGCAGCCCTGCTAAAAGCGTTAAAAGTAGAACCACCCCCGTCTCACTAACTCAGCCCCGTGTCCCCTGCTATCAATACAGCACTTCTTACACTACTCTCTAACTTTCATACCATCCTTTTGTGTCCCCGCATTCACATAAACTCAGACTCTTGTCCTATAGTATCATTGCAGCCCTGGTAAAAGCGTTAAAAGTAGAACCATCCCCGCCTCACTCACTCAGCCCCGTGTCCCTTGCTATCAATACAGCACTTGTTACACCACTCTCTAACTTTCATACGACCCTTTTGAGTCCCCGCATTCACGTAAACTAAGCCCGTTTTCCTGTAGTATCATTGCAGCCCTGGTAAAAGCGTTAAATGCAGAACCATCCCCGCCTCACTCACTCAGCCCCGTGTCCCCTGCTATCAATACAGCACTTCTCACACTACTGTCCAACTTTCATACCACCCTTTTGTGTCCCCGCGTTCACATAAACTCAGCCCCGTGTCTTGTAGAATCATTGCAGCGCTGGTAAAACCGTTAAAAGTAGAACCACCCCCGCCTCACTCACTCAGCCCCGTGTCCCCTGCTATCAATACAGCACTTCTCACACTACTGTCTAACTTTCATACCACCCTTTTGTGTCCCCGCGTTCACATAAACTCAGCCCCGTGTCTTGTAGAATCATTGCAGCGCTGGTAAAACCGTTAAAAGTAGAACCACCCCCGCCTCACTCACTCAGCCCCGTGTCCCCTGCTATCAATACAGCACTTCTCACACTACTGTCTAACTTTCATACCATCCTTTTGTGTCCCTGTGTTCACATAAATTCAGCCCCGTGTCCTGTAGTATCATTGCAGCGCTGGTAAAATCGTTAAAATTAGAACAATCCCCGCCTCACTCACTCAGCCCCATGTCCCCTTCTATCAATACAGCACTTCTTACACTACTCTCTAACTTTCATACCACCGTTTTGTGTCCCCGCGTTCACATAAACTCAGCCCCGTGTCCTGTAGTATCACTGCAGCTCTGATAAAACCGTTAAAAGTAGAACCATCCCCGCCTCACTAACTCAGCCCCGTGTCCCCTGCTATCAATACAGCACTTCTTACACTACTCTCTAACTTTCATACCACATTTGCGTGTCCCCGCGTTCACATAAACTCAGCCCCGTGTCTTGTAGAATCATTGCAGCCCTGGTAAAACCGTTAAAAGTACAACCACCCCCGCCTCACTCACTCAGCCCCGTGTCCCCTGCTATCAATACAGCACTTCTTACACTACTCTCTAACTTTCATACCACCCTTTTGTGTCCCCGCGTTCACATAAACTCAGCCCCGTGTCTTGTAGTATCATTGCAGCCCTGGTAAAACCGTTAAAAGTAGAACCATCCCCGACTCACTAAGTCAGCCCCGTGTCCCCTGCTATCAATACAGCACTTCTTACACTACTCTCTAACTTTCATACCACATTTGTGTGTCTCCGCGTTCACATAAACTCAGCCCCGTGTCCTGTAGTATCATTGCAGCGCTGGTAAAACCGTTAAAAGTAGAACCATCCCCGCCTCACTCGCTCAGCCCCGTGTCCACTGCCATCAATACAGCACTTCTAACACTACTCTCTAACTTTCATACCTACCTTTTGTGTCCCCGCGTTCACCTAAACTCACACTCGTGTCCTGTAGTATCATTGCAGCACTTATAACCCGTACCTTCACCTATCAGCCCCGTGATGTTAGCCCCGCAGCACCTAGTTACCCCGTATCCTCGTTAAGTTAGCCCACAAGCACCTAGTTATCCAATCCCCCGTAAAACTTGCCCCGTTGCACCTAGATACCCCGCAGCCCTGTCAAGTTAGCCCCGAAGTATTTAGTAACCCCGTAGCCCCTCGAAGTTAGCCCCGTAACACATACATACCCCGCAGCCCCGTCAGGTTAGCCCTGTAGCACCTAGGGTTAGTGTCCCATGGTATGAAAACACTTCTTGTTACACACATTTCAAGTTTTCAGACCACGCATTCACATAAATTAAGCCCCGTGTCATGTTGTGTCATTGCAGCCCTGGTAAAACCGTTTCAATTAGTATCATCCCCGCCTCACGAACTCAGCCCCGTGTTCCCTGCTATCAAAACTGTACTTCTTACACTACCATATTTTTCATAACACCCTTTTGTGTTCATGCGTTCACATAAACTCAGCCCCGTGTCCTTTAGTATCATTACAGCACTTATTCCCCAGTTTCTTATTATCCCCGCTTCCATGACTCAGCCCCATGTCCCGACTCTCAAAACATTTCTTCTAACATCGCTATATTTTCAAAGCCTCGTGTCCTCTGGTATCATTGCATAAGTGATAACCCCGTATATCTTCACAGCCCCGTAGCACCTAATTAACATGCGCCCCGTGAAGTTAACCCCGTAGCACATAGTTACCCCACAGCCCCCTAAAGTTAACCCCATAACACAGCCCCGTATTACGTCAACAGTCCGTCCGTCGAAGTACCAAAATAGTGCCCATGGCAAGATCACTCCCCGCAATATCCATTCAACCCCATGTACTAGGCCCATGATTAACACAGCCCCAGGTAATTTCACCTTTGAAATTATATCTGCAGCCGCATGACCTCAGACACGTGTCGACACGTGTCAACGCAGCCCTCGTGATAACGCCTTGGAAGTATCCCACATGACAATGTAACCCAAGTATAAATGGAACCCTTGGTAATATCGCTTCCTTTTATATCCATGCAACTCTCATTTACTATTAGTTTATACTAATGATTTTAGGTCGATTGTGAAATAAGTTATCAAACTGATATTTTTCACTCTCGACACCTCATTCATAATTGTATCCATCGCCGTTAGGGTATGACAGAAAATGGCCAGTTTCCCTTTTAATGCTGAGCGCCAAGCAGGGAGGTACTAGTACCATTTCTTACGTCGTTGGTATGACGCGGCCAGGGAGCGAACCCATGACCTCCCGCACTGCTCACCCTAGGCTTCGGCGTTCAGTAAGATACTGAACCGCAGTATGAACACAGCCCCGCGTTAACTAAGCTCCGGAGAAATCCGTTCAGGCCACTGAATAAATTTATACGTCTACTTATAGGAAACCAAAGCAGTGGTGGTTTCATCCCCAATATTAGTCCCCCCCCAAATCTGCATGTAACACAACCCCATATTCTTTAGTACAAATACAGCTCTGGTAACAAAGTTTCTATAAGAATCTTCACAAGCTCACGGAATCAGCTGTGTCCCCTGCTATCAATACAGACATTGTAATACCATTTGTAGTGTGATAATGAAATATTTATTAAATTAGTACAAATGTACATGTTTGTTTTCGTGAAAAAGAAGTGATAAACAGTTATGAAACCGGTGTACGTCTCAAAGTATCAACAGGGCTGCAATTATACTACAGGACACGGGGCACAAAGAGGTGGTCTGAAAACTAGAAATGACTGTTACAGGAAGTGTATTGATAGCAGGAGACACGGGGCTAACTCATTCAGGCGGGGATGTTACTTCTACAAACGGTGTTTTCAGTGCTTAGGGCACAGGGCTGAGGGCTGAGTTCATGTAAATCAGGGTGTTATCAAAGATTGGGAGCACTATAAGTAGAACTGTATTGAGTGCAGGGGACACGGGACAGAGTATGTGAAGCGGGGATGATACTTATATCAACAATTTCACCAGGGTTGCATTGATACTAGAGGGCACGGGACTGAGAAAATAGAACTGATGACATATGAGAAGGTACGGTCGTGACCCCAGTGGGGTTCTAACCCGAAACCTCCAGTATAAGCAACAAACATCTTTACCCATCAACACCACTGCGTTTGTTCGTTGTCCTGTGGTGATGTATGCATAGGTTAATTCAAGCGGTACTTTCAGGAAACCATATGCCACGAGGCATGTTGAGACATGGTAGCATAGGGATAACATGGCGGGGCTGCGGGGTAACTAGGTGCTGCCGGGCTAACTTCACGGGGATGCGGGGTAACTAGGTACTACGGGGCTGACTTCACGGGGATGCGGGGTAACTAGGTGCTACGGGGCTAACTTCACGGGGATGCGGGGTAACTAGGTGCCACGGGGCTGACTTCACGGGGATGCGGGGTAACTAGGTTCTGCGGGGCTAACTTCACGGGGATGCGGGGTAACTAGGTGCTGCGGGGCTAACTTCACGGGGCTGTGGGGATAAATGGGGCTGCGGGGCTAACTTCATTCTCGTGCCCTGTTCCAAGTTATTTTCACTTTATATATCAGATGCACCTCATTTCATCAACGAGACTCCTAGCTACATGGTCTCCTGTATATTTAAATAAAGGAGGCCGCTGCTCCAATCGGGCTTGCTTTACTGTATAATGTCTTGCACTGTCCAGCATCTAAAGGGTTTTTGTTTTACTAATACTCTACCATTTCCTAATACAAATATTTTATCACATAGTTACCCCCTTTAGTCACGTGCCAGTAGTTTAGGTGAAAAATATTGCCTGTCATAAAGGATGACAAATATTCTCTAACAATTGTATAATTGTTTGCAAACCCAAGCTATTTGACACAATTACAGTGCACGGAAGGTGTCTAATGTAGGTGAGGCCAAAGAAAGATGGATGAAAACCTAAGTTGTCGATGAAACCATAGAGCCCCGAGCTTAGATATTGACATGTAGCATTGTCTAATGGACCTCTCTCAATTTAGTTCAAACAGTAATCCGCGGAACAAAATTGACCCCTCCCAGGGGTTACTGAATTGTACATAGGTTTCTATAGGAAAAAACTTAAAAACCTTTCTTTTCCAAAACCAAAAGGCCCAGAGCAAGTAGCATCATCCTGTGAACCTCTACTAAGTGTGTTCAAATCAAGACTACGAGTCAAAATTGACTCCATCCCGGGGTCACCGGTTTTTATAAAGACATATAAGAACATCCACAAGTCCACAAAGTCAAGCGCTTAGATGTTTTGGCTTGTAGCAGTGGGCTCTGTTCCGAGATTGTTCTAATCATATCCCTCGGGTTCAAGTTGTTTGACCTTCACCTTGACCTTATGACCCATTTTCTGTTTTTGAAGTACATCAATCAGTGAAACGTGGACTAATTCAAGCTAGAAAGATGAAATTTGGACCTTTGGTGTAGTTTTGCAAACTAATGTCCAAAATTCCTATGACTGACCTAGATTATGACCTTTGACCTGCTTTCTGGTTTTAAAGTGCAATGGCACTCAGGTGAGCGATACAGAGTCATCATGGTCCTCTTGTTGTTATCATTCTCTACGGAGATATATGGAGTCAGTATGTGATAGTATGTTAACGGTGGACGTATCTGCAATCATGCTACCAGCCTACCCAATGACCACAGTGCCAATACCTCAACTTGAGACCACTTATGAAATAACACAATGACACTTTTATGGGTAAGCTTTTTTATGCTTTAGCAAGCATAGAAAGTATTTGCATAAAACCCAAGGAAATTTTCTAACATGACTCCGAACTTGGAAAGAAACTACAATCAAATTGTTTTGCTGTAAAAGGGTCATGGTATGTTCATTGCCAAAGGGACTGAGCGTACACATTTGCTAAAAATTTAAGTTGTACTGGGAGAGGCTGATCAGATAATACAATTTATTTAATCACTAATCTGTGGTTTATTTTTTCAAACATGTATATACATAGTTTTTATTTACAATGATAATGGTGGCTGCTCCCTATTCGATTATGCAACCCCGTGGTACAAAATTGAAACCTATTATGTACTGACGCGGCGTCAAAATCAAATATAAAACATAGTTTTTTATTTATTATAATAATGTTGACTGCTCCCTATTCCATTATGCATCCCCATAGAACAAAATTGAAGCCTTTTCAATACTGACACCGCGTCAAATGTAAATATGATACATACATGTAGTTTTTATTAACAATAAAATGTTGCCTACTCCCTATTCGTTTATGCAAACCCATGGTCCAAAATTGAAACCTATTCAATACTGACGCCGCGTTTCCACAGTATTGTTGGCCATATTACGACCTATGTCGTGGGTGTGATAGCCCACTTACGTTTGAAACTAAGTTCATACACATATTTAATATTACCCGCTTCCTGTAGCAGATGTATGTTAAAGACTTCTGTGGACATATACCGTATACTTACATTTGTATATGCTTACCTGTATTCATACACATCAATACATGCATACAGTTTCCTGCAGTCTTTCCTATATTAACCTTTACTACAGTCGTAAGCCGTTATATACTAGATTGGTTAACTAACGTGATTAACAGAACAGAACAGAACAGAACATATAGTTTATTAGAATTAAGCATATACAGCTTATCTTCTTTTATATAACATTCAATAGCATGCATAAAGAAAAGTATATTATATAAATTATATATACATGTATATCAAAATACAATATTCAATTTACTTTTTAGTTTTTTTTTTACTTTTTAGTGAGAGTGCGTAAAAAAGCAATTCAGGTTGTAATGAGAATTGAAAAATATAGACCCATTTTAACAATACATATACAAGAGTGGATCAATGGGATTACGTTTGCCCTAGAACATAAAATAAAAATGACACTACACAAAGTTTGAACGCTTACAAATTTTATTACAATGCATTTATCCTGTCGCTTCGTATATTAAAGGCTTTGTTGCAGTATTGCGCTAATTTTAAGACTGTGGTTAAGGAGTTTTACAAACTTATACATACTGGGGTTTCTTACATAATAATTTGATATGTACAGACTTCTAATTTCGTTGTACAATGAGCAAATTAATACAAAGTGGTACTCGTCTTAACAACTTTACCTGTCTTTTCACCTGTATCTTGTTATTTTTTTATTATGCAAATTATTTTATTAAATGTATTATCGCTATACTTTTCAGCCAATCACATCAACGTATAAGTTGATGATATATTTTTAAAAAGTCTTTATGGTTTAACAACCTATCTAGTAATATAACATATATTATAAATCTATTGTAAATAATGGAAATACTTTGGATACAGGTAAAGCATTTTGCATATTTTGTATTATAATACATTTAACCAATTATAAGTATTTTACTATTTTACACTTTTATGTAAATGATTATTTTCCAGGTACATTCTCAGTAATCAGCAATCTTCATCGGCCATACATTTCATCACCATCATCATCATAACCATCACCATCATCACCACCACCTGACCACCACCTTCCTGTTTTTGATTCCATTTCGTGGTATAAAGACGGTATAGCGAAAGAAAATCTGAAAGTCCAAAATACATTTTGCCATGTACATTCGAGGGATATTGGATATTCGAATGTACAGGTCAAAATCAACCCAGACGGAAGTTCGCATGTCTGCAACTTTGATGAATAGAACTTATAGATATACACATTATAATCAGTTTTTGTGATATTTTTGATTCCATATCGTTGTATAACGACAGTATAGCGAAAGAAAATCTGAATGTCCAATATACATTTTGCCATGTACATTCGAGGGATATTGGATATTCGAATGTACAGGTCAAAATCTACCCATACGGAAGTTCGCATGTCTGCAACTTTGATGAATAGAACTTATAGATACATACATTATAATCAGTTTTTGCGATACTTTTGATTCCATATCGTTGTATAACGACAGTATAGCGAAAGAAAATCTGAATTTCCAATATACATTTTGCCATGCACATTCGGAGGATATTGGATATTCGAATGTACAGGTCAAAATCTACCCAGACGGAAGTTCGCATGTCTGCAACTTTGATGAATAGAACTTATAGATACATACATTATAATCATTATTTGGGATGTTTTTGATTCCAATTCGTGGCTTAAAGACAGTATAGCGAAAGAAAATCTGAATGTCCAATATACATTTTGCCATGTACATTCGGGGGATATTGGATATTCGAATGTACAGGTCAAAATCAACCCAGACGGAAGTTCGCATGTCTGCAACTTTGATGAATATAACTTATAGATATATACATTTTAATCCTTATTTGTGATGTTTTTGATTCCATTTCGTGGTAGAACGACGGTTTAGCGATAGAAAATCTGAATGTCCAACGTACATTTTGCCATGTACATTCGGGGGATATTGGATAGTCGAATGTACAGGTCAAAATCAACCCAGACGGAAGTTCGCATGTCTGCAACTTTGATGAATAGAACTTATAGATATACACATTATAATCATTATTTGTGATGTTTTTGATTCCAATTCGTGGTATAACGACAGTATAGCGAAAGAAAATCTGAATGTCCAATATAAATTTTGCCATGTACATTCGGGGGATATTGGATATTCGAATGTACAGGTCAAAATCAACCCAGACGGAAGTTCGCATGTCTGCAACTTTGATGAATAGAACTTATAGATATATACATTTTAATCCTTATTTGTGATGTTTTTGATTCCATTTCGTGGTAGAACGACGATTTAGCGATAGAAAATCTGAATGTTCAACGTACATTTTGCCATGTACATTCGGGGGATATTGGATATTCGAATGTACAGGTCAAAATCAACCCAGACGGAAGTTCGCATGTCTGCAACTTTGATGAATAGAACTTATAGATATACACATTATTATCATTATTTGTGATGTTTTTGATTCCATTTCGTGGAATAACGACGGTATAGTGAAAGTAAATCTGAATGTCTAATATACATTTTGCCATGTACATTCGAGGGACATTGGACATTCGAATGTACACGTTAATATAAACCTGGACGAGGTTCTCCGCATGTTTCTTGCTATGTATATCTCCTTGTGATCCGTATGTGAAACTTTTGGTTAAACAATCTGAATATCCAATCTACACGAGAACATGTAGATTGGATATTCGAATATCCAATATATAATATTTTTCTAAGTTTAACGGCGCTCTTGTGTATCACTACTGCTGCTAGCGCAAATCCCATATTTGGGGATGCTCTCGAAGCGTTCCTAATTTCCTACTATATGCTAATAAGGTATGAGGATGTAACTTCGCTACCA
>JAFMSR010000013.1:19955933-19980934 GCA_022818135.1 Saxidomus purpurata | reverse complement strand
CATTGATTCATTGCAGTAATTGTTCTTTAATATTTGAATTTAACAGTCTGAGGTTGTATAATAACCGTGGACAAAATGGGTGAACCATCTAAGCTACGTTTGGAGGATATACCTTGTATAAACCTTGGACAATTTATATTGGAAAACATGAAAAAACATGATCAGAAGTCTATCGCAATGGTAAGTTTAGTTTTGTCAAACACGCTAACTTAATAAACTCGCACACCCACAGGTATTTATCCTGATAAAGGTTGACACACTTATGTGACGGACAAGATATGGAACAGAAAACAAAACTAGAACATTTGTTACATCTAACTCGTACCTAAATTACCAGTTTGGATAGTGCCATGGTTTTGACAAAAGCGGTTTATAAATAGACCAGCCACTCTACAACAGAAATATGTAGTGAGTGTAGCAAAGTAAGCTGACACAACTAAGTCTGAAGGGTGCAATGTTCTATAAATATGAAGTCTTATGAAGTGTGCACGACCATACTGTTACTTATCTAAACTCATTTGAATCATATTATATCCAGCATCGAAATGTCCGCAAAAATGCACCACAACACTTTGTCTCCTATGGAAATCTTTGTCCCTAAAATTCACCACAACTTATATACTCCTAACGAAACATCCCCCTAAAATGCATCGCAAGTATTTGTTTGTAAACTTTATGTTTCATTTGGTTTTACATGTTTCAGCACTGATCTCGTTTGTTGAATATTAAACACTCAAGCCTAAGACTATGATTTCCGGATGTTGTAAACGTAGTTTACAAGTACGAGTGGTGGTGTGGTGGCCGAGTGGTTAACGCTCTGGACTACCAATCCGGAGGTCGCCGGTTCGATTCTCGGCCGGGGCACTGGATATTTCAGAAACGCTTTTCAGTGTTTCCCACCAATCTGAGATGAACTGGTTAGAAACCCAGAGGTAGTATCGCGTGTTTCGGTGCTATACACCGGGTACGTAGAAAAGAACCAAGGGGTCTATTCGTAGAAGAGCTAGGGTCTGGTACCCGGATTCCCTTGTATCTGCTTCTGTCTCTAAAATACAGGACCACCATGGAAATAAGAGCTTGCTCTTTATTGTGTTATCCTTGGTACTTGGTACTGAAAAAATACATACATACAGAGACACTTGGCCATATCAGCGCATCAAAGTCATAGTCACATGCAGGTTAGACCTATAGCATATATAGTGCTATATATATATATATATATATATATATATATATATATATATATATATATATATATATATATATATAATGAGTGGTAGATGGTAGAAGATGTTTTAAAAAGGCGTTATGTTGCAGATCTTAATTGAACATTGTATCCTTGTCATTGTGTACATGTTTAAAGGAGTTTACATTATAAAAAGGGGGACGAGTGTCGGATGTTTAAGCTTCATACGACTGGCTAATAAGTGTACCGTTAATAGTAACTGCAAGTATATAAGTTTATTATGTAACGAGCCGAGGGCCTAAGACGCAGCAGATCCATTCAGTGAAAAGTATACTCAACCCTGAATGGGTCTCTGTGCCTTATATATACTACCCTAATCCCAATCACAAGTACATGGGTTTTAAATTTGCATATTATCATCATATGCGACCGAACGTTTTCATTACGTTCACCGATCGTTACACTACTTCCCCCTCCGAGAAGACTCGTCCCGAGTCTTGGCCTGGGAACTTCGTGGGTAAGGCAACTCCTGTCTGGCAGTTGTCTTCATCCCACCGCTGCCACCATTTGTAACGAGCCGAGGGCCTAAGACGCAGCAGATCCATTCAGTGAAAAGTATACTCAACCCTGAATGGGTCTCTGTGCCTTATATATACTACCCTAATCCCCATCACATGTACATGGGTTTTAAATTTGCATATTATCATCATATGCGACCGAACGTTTTCACTACGTTCACCGATCGTTACAATTATATACAATGCCCCTCGAATGGCCGGTTCTTTATGCACAGTATATATTACTTTAACATGTTATACGAACTACAAATGTTTTATGCAATATAGGTTGATGCATCAACAGAAAGAAGTATTACATACGAAGCTCTCATTCGTCGTGTAGAACGGGCAGCCTCTGGGTTTCAGAAGTTTGGTGTCCGTAAAAATGACGCTATATGCGTGGTATCTCCAAACCATCCAGACTATATTGTTGCTTTCTATGCCAGTGCTGTTGTATCAGCGACGTTCCAACCTGTGAATCCACAGTATACAAAAGGTATCTCATTATTAAGCAGAACGGGTTTATAGTAAGACTTAAAGTACGAATATTCAGTATTCAACGTAAGGTTTGCAGGTTTTTATTTGATACAGTGAAAACAGTGCGCAGTATATTCCTATATAAAATACATCAGTATGAGACAACTATTCTAGATGATAGCAACTGATTTTAAACTGAGATTCAAAACGAGCTTTAAAAAGTAGTTCAAATCTAAAATGTTTACAACTTGTAACACTTAGAATCTTGTGTATGTGTAGATGTGACAGTGACTATCCGCATTTTAATAAACATGTCTTATTTAAAGCATTTTACATATCCAATAAGACTTGCTTCGCTGTAAGATGCATCTGATTAAATTCTTTAATACGAGCGTTTGATTGAAACGGTTGGTAAATTTGCTGGTATAAATAGTTGAACCTGCTAGAAAGTACCATATGAGTAATGTCATACGTCGCGGGAATATCATGCGATGCCTATGCCTATACAGTTTTGTAGTACGATTGGAAATCGAAGTGTATAAACTATAAAGCAACACTCTAACGTTTGTTTTCAGATGATATAAAGAAGGTGGTCAAGGACTGCAAAACCAAGTTTCTGATGACGGTGCCGGAATTGCTACCAAAAGTAGAAGAGGCCCTTGCCGGCACAGATGTAAAGGTACGGCAAACAATATATGTTTATAACATTGATTTTTACTTTACTTTGTTCTGAGTTGTGTACTGATGTTTGTCGGCTAACGCCATTGAAAGTGAAACACAAGGGTAGTATTACTCCGTTTTACAGGTAATTGTTTTTGGAGAAGCGAGTGGTCACGTGACATTCCAATCTATCATCGATACCTGTGATGGTCGGTACACGATACCCAAAGGTGACCCTAAAAAGGATGTTGTGGCCCTTATGTCATCTTCAGGTACTACCGGGTTTCCAAAGGCTGTCATGCTTACACATTATGCGATTGTAGCCACTACTGTACAACAGAGGTAACAATCCATTTTTCTCCTATATTACCCCTTTTCAAGCTCACCTGAATACTTGTGCTCAGGATGAGCCAGGTTCTGATCATTCATTGTCCGTCGTCCGTTCAAAATCAATCTTCTCGTGAAAAACCACTGGACCAACTTCAACCAAACTTCACATTAATGTTTCCTATATTGTTCAAATGAAGTAGAACCAAGCAAAACATTGGCTGTTATGGCAACACATTGGAATGTGAACAATTTCTCTAATTTTCATAAACCGGAAGGCCCAGATATAAGATATTTGACATGTAGCATTGTCTAGTGGACCTCTACTAAGTTTGTTCAAATTATGATCCCCGGGTCAAAATGGACACCGCCCTGGGAGTCATTCGATTTAAGGATTCTCTTTGGCATAGAGCTTAAATATTTGGCAGATAGCATTGCCTAAAGGTCTCAAGTCCTGAAGTGTACTTGATTGTTCATTAAGATATAGGAAACTCTTTTAAAATCATATTGTCTTAGACCACAAGGCCCAAAGATATTTGACTGGTTGCAGTGTCTAGTAGTCTTGTACAATGATTGTTAAAATCATGCCCCTTGGTCCAAGTTGGCCCCGTCCGAGGGTCACTTGACTTACTGACCTACTTTCTTGATTTTAAGCTGCACCGACGAACTGTATGAATAATTTTGCATACAAATTTCATTTTTGATCTGGTTGACATTGACTTGACTTACTGACCTATTTCCTATTTTTGAAGAGACATCAATGCAATTTGGACCATGAATACAGTTTTGCCTGTAGATCTCAACTTTTAACTGCATTTATATATGGATAATTTTGCATGCAGTTTGCAACTTTAATCTTGGCTGAACTTGACTTTGACCTGCTGACCTGCTTTCTGTTTTTGAAGCTACATTAATGACGTTGGACCATGTATATAGTTAGCATGTAGATTTCGACTTCGACATTGGCTGATCTTGACCTACTGACCTACTGTTTTGAAACAACAGCAATGTGAGTTGTACCATATGTAAAGTTTTGAAATAACATTTCAACTTTGACATTGGCTAATACTGACCTTGGACCTGGTTTTTGTTTTTCAAGCTAGAGAGACAAAATTGGACTATTTGTGCAGTTTTGCAAATTGATTTGCATAAGTCTTATGACTGACATTGAATATTGCCTTTTGACCGGCTTTCCTGTTTTAAAGTGCAATGATATCCAGTAGAGCGATATAGCGTCATCATGTCCATCTTAATAAGCATTTAAAGCCTTCTTAGCAGTCAAAATACTTGTAGCTGTTATATTACCAAGAAAACGCGTTTTCGTGAATAATATTAAAGGAATTTATACTTGAACATTGTTTTAGTCTAAATGAAACATAATTCTATCATTATCCTCTGTTATTTATTTTCTGTTTATGAGTATCTAAATGGCTAATGAGACTTTAAGCCTATATCGTTAAACATTTTACATATACATCAATATAGTTTACATGAGGTTTATAACTTCTGTTTAATACGTTCAATGGCCAATTTCTGGAATGGCTTGTATTCAAGCGTGTAATTGGTTTAATACCAAATAACAAAACTTATTTTGAAGCGAACAGAGGATTGTCGGACGCCACGGGTGCTGGTAACGCTGCAAACTACTCATCACGTGATGATGAAATGCGCGAATTTCTGTTGTAGTGGTGTATTGCAGTTGTTTTCTTAAATAAACCTTCTCGAGGAACATATAATCTATGCGTTTATTGTAGATCTTTAGGACTTGCCACAGCAGACGACCATACTATCCTGTTTCTGCCATTGTTCCACATGTTTGGACTATATGCGGTCACGGTGCTATGTCACGTGATTGGTGCGAGCATTGTTGTTATGGCCAGATTTATTCCCGATGACTATCTACGATTAATACAGAAATATAAGGTACATTTGTTGCAATATAAGATACATGCACATAAGTATAAGGTACATTTGTTGCAATATATATTATACATGTACAGAAATATAAGGTACATTTGTTGCAATATATATGATACATGTACAGAAATATAAGGTACATTTGTTGCAATATATATGATACATGTACAGAAATATAAGGTACATTTGTTGCAATATATATGATACATATACAGAAATATAAGGTATATTTATTGCAAAATATAATATACATGTACAGAAATATAAGGTACATTTGTTGCAATATATATTATACATATACAGAAATATAAGGTACATTTGTTGCAATATATATGATACATGTACAGAAATACAAGGTACATTTGTTGCAATATATATTATACATATACAGAAATATAAGGTACATTTGTTGCAATATATATGATACATGTACAGAAATACAAGGTACATTTGTTGCAATATATATTATAGATATACAGAAATATAAGGACCTGGTACATTTGTTGCAATATATATGATACATGTACAGAAAAATAAGGTACATTTGTTGCAATATATATGATACATATACAGAAATATAAGGTACATTTGTTGCAATATATATGATACCGAAACCAAGTTCAAGAGACTATATTGCTGTCTATGATTCAAACACCTTCATTAATTACATCTGCCCTTCAAAGGTTCTTGGACACCATTAGGTGACATGCTAACCCCTGATTGATGTCAGCTTTAGTAATCCTTATTATGTATAATTTATCTTACAATGGTGCTCCTAAATGTTTCAGAATCATTGATTTATTTACAATAAAGTTCCGATATTAAGACCACACATTTCAGAACCAAATGCTCAATTTCATTGTAAAAAGGTCTTGCTCATCAGACCGATTCGTTTATAATACCAGATTTACTGGTCTGAAGGATGTTCGCGATACAGAAACTTTACTGTATTTAAAAGAAAGAATGTTGTAATTGACGTTTTTAAATTTGTTCAAGCACTTTCGGAGAGCACTGCTCAGCAGAGGTCCAAGTCATAAACGTCCATTTCTGTTTAGAAAAGAATACATTTTGTACTCATTATAATTGTATTAGATAACTAGTTCACGGATGAATATAAAAATACATATGTACGGTACCTGTTTTTTAATGACACATAACTGTTTGTCAAAATCACAGTACTTAACGTAATACACAAATGTAGCCGCAGTGGATGAAAACGTGAAGGCTTATTGGAGCGTGGTTCTTTTTCTGAGAAACTTATCATTTCCAGATTACAACTGCTTGTTTTCCAGCCGAGCATGCTGCAAGTTGTACCTCCTATAATGGTTATGTTCTCGAAGTATCCAAAGGTGTCCGAATATGATTTGTCGTCTGTTGAGATGGTTGTCTGTGGTGCTGCTCCACTTAGTCAAGAAATCGAGGAAGACGTGAAAACCAAACTGAAACTGCCTTGTATAATTCAAGGTACTCGTAAAATGAATGCATATATGTATCACTAAACGTGAATAACTTTGTACAATAAGTTCAAAAATATCCAGTAGGGAATTCGGAAATTTCACCGGTTTGTTTATTAGAGCTCTTATTCTAACTGCAATATATCTACGGTATATTTCAATTTCGCCAATGATTTACATTACATTACACATTTATCTAACTGAACAAAATTACTGTCAGAAAGAGGTTTTTTTAAATTTAAATCCTGAGAATCTAAACGATGTATGTTTATGATTATAATCAATACAGTAAGTTAAACAGCACTGGAGACACCAGGTTCCTTTTTGTATCTACAAGAAATACGCATGCACAAACGTGAACAGATAGAGAAAGGGTATTAAGCCATGTAACTCGTTAAGGATATGAGGCGAGCACTATGATGCAGTTCTAGGTAAACAAAAAGTTCAGGAAGTTGTTGCGCAGAAAGATCAAATCACTAAGTTATGGTCGGTTTAATCTAGACGCAAACGTAATACTGAAACATATGCAGTTGTAGTTACTAAAAATAATTGTTCTGCATTAGACCTATACCACAGTGCACCAGTCAGCTAGGGGTCTTGGCACTCAGGAGAAACTCCAGGGTCGGCCAGGACTATAAACAATGTGACTGAAGCACCACTCAGCACTTAATGGAAATTTCTTTGATTTTCTTGCAGGCTATGGGATGACAGAAGTTGGCGTTACGCACGCAAACGGAAAAGTAGATTATAGATATAAATCCGTGGGAAAACTTTTACCTCTTGTTGAAATGAAGGTGTGTAACATTGAGTAATACATGTATAGTCAAAATAGAGAACCTAATACTAATTCTTATCATGAACTTTCATCCTTCCAGTCAAAGTATGCGTTTTAAACACTTAAACAGCAAATGTTTGCAGTATTTAAGATTGATAAAGGAAGGATTTATATGCTGCTCTCAGTTCCTCGTAGTATGCGCACAGGGTCTCGCGATATTCTTGACTGTTGTGGCCCTAACAACGACAGATGTGACCGTAAACAGGTTTGTTTTGATTCATTCAGACGATCGAAGTTTAATTCTACTTTAACGTACGCTACTCTTCTGGTCACAATTAATTTTGTTCCTGTATGAGTGTAATGCCCGTTCCAACCGTATTTTGATCATTTTAACATTACATAACCGTCGTTTCTTGAAAGAACCAGTACAAGCGTCCTATTGTCGTTAAGAAGCTGTCGACTTTCTCACATAAAGAGGCATGGTCGGTAGCAAGGCTCGAACCCATGACCGTCAATATATGAGAGATTACAGTAATTTCAAGTCAGCGACTTTAATCACTCGAATACTGTGCCACCGTAGATTGTTTACTTGACGCAAAATGTAGATTTCTCTTTTATGACATAAGCCGGCTTCATTTAACGACAAAATCATGACCATCCGACATCCATAAAGAAGGAATTCTCAGAAATTGCCTGAAAATAGGTTTCGGTTTTGACCTGTACATATCGGCCATTGCTAAGTATTGACTTGGATCAGCGAGTCAATTGTTACGCTCTCTGTCTGCTTCTTGTGCATTAAAACTGTTAATCTGTTTGCACGAAATGCTTATTATCCCCCGATGAAGGTTGAGGGATATTTAATTTTGCGTTTCAGTCCGGACGTCCGTCTGTCCGTCCGGCACCATAACTAGGGAACAATTAGATAGAATTTCATGAAACTTAAAATAAGTATGCAAAAGCATGATAGTAATTAGCTCAAGTAGTCTTACTAATGCCCACGCCATGTCCACACATTTACCCTATAGGGGTGAATTAGAAATAAGGAAACGGCTGCTCAAAATTTGACTATGTTTGACACAAGTAATAAACTTTGTAGTCTGTAACAACGGACATTTTAGAAAGAGTGTTTTTAAATAAAAAAGTGATGTCCTTAATGGGATCCAGTGCTTTTCTTACATATTAGATATACTAACTTCTGAATTCTTGTATTACTGATTTAATTTCATATACCAATGAATTAACTTCTTTCAGAAAAAATATCTCCTCGGAGATGAGGCCCCAATGCTGTGGTTAAATTAGAAAAAAACGCTTCTTTTTTCAGAAACGGTCAAACCAATTTCCAGTTGTTCTTTTCAGTGATTTCCTTATTCGGATGGGGATATAAATACACCGAATTTGCTTGTTTTCCTTTTATTACTTTTTGTTGCACAGATTGTTGATGTTGAGACTGGAAAGATCTGTAATGTGAATGAGGAAGGTGAAATTTGGGTAAGAGGCCCTCAACTGTGTCTTGGTTATCTAAATTTACCAGGAGAAAACAAAAACTTCTTTACTTCCGACGGATGGGCAAAGACAGGTAAGCCAGCAAACACAACTATGATTACCTAGATGGATTTATAAACTGTGTCAAATTATGTTCTTTCAGTAACTTTTTATCGTCCATTTCACATATACAACGAAACCAAACCGAATCACAATCGAGACTGAATTCTATTCGTTTTGGAGTCAGTTTGTGATTTCACATATAAAAATGAACAGATTCTCGTATTTAGTTCTGAGTTATTTCTTTTATCATATGGTTTTTATAATCTTTTGAAGCAGTATCCCATGTGAATCGTCTTTTCCGAACTTCCTAAATAATCACTTCTGTTATGTCCGTAGACATTTCTTCAAATTCTATATTGCATGCTCGATTTTTGCAAATGCTGAGCTAAAAATAGGAAAATTCGGTGTTCGAATCCTAAAACATTAGAAATCGAAAAATACACGTTTTCGTTTCGACTCGGATTCGATGTGTATGCGAAAGCTTTTTTTAAAGCTCACATGGGTTCTTTCAGATGAAGCTTTTAGTTCAGTATGTTGTCCTTCGCCTGTTTACAATTGCATCAAATCAAATTCTTCTCACATAAACCAATTCATGGAATATCATCAAACTTGACCAGAAACATCCGGTTGTTATGTTAAAACATCCATCAGAGAAAATCTTTGTCTCGTTTTGGCTACGGTAGAGAATTAGAAAATACTTGATTCATTGTAGTTACTTAAAACAACAGGCAATTAAATATCGTTGGTTTTACTGTTGAATGATAACTTTATGCGGTTAATGTCAATTTACAGCCACCTTCCACCAATAATAACGTTGAGACTCGACGTCATAAGTTGGAGCTAAAAAGCGTAACATCAAAAAACGATGTTTATACATTTGACGCTAGGAAATAACGTGAGCGTTTGCTTATTTTCGAGATCATATAATCTTTCTACTCCTGATTTTAATAATGACAAGAAAACTTTAACTTTCAGAAGATGTATTGCATGATATAAATATTGTAACATAAAAATTGATAGTGATACTTCTTTCATAGAAATTATTGCGAAAATTCAAATAGCTCCAACTTATGACGTTCCGTCTGAGTATTGAAGCGAATCATTCACAGTTGAGGTAAATTGTGGGGACAAAAGTCTTCCCCACAACGTATTCGGGTCTCAAACATCACGCTGAAGCCCCAAATGAATATAACAGATGAAAATTAACAAAAATTACCAACTTCGTCTTAAAATACTTCGATTTTTGACTAAATTCAGATATGTCACTTTGTGTTGCATGTTTATAGGTAACAGCTGTATTTATATAGGCTTGCTTTTATCGATTTTGTCAATTTACATATCAAGTACCTCATATTTATTTACATTAAAGACGATTTTGAAGAGACGTTTCTACGGGTGAGCAGCTTTAAATGAGATCCTTACTCTAGACAGAGAGCTGTCGGTGGTTTATAAAATAATGCGTGACTGTAAGCGTCGCCTTTTTTACCGCCTTCCTTCAGGATAATGATAAAGTGCTCTTCAAAACACTTTAAAAAGCGAAAGAATGTGATCCTTTATCCTCTATTTGTTGATTTTGTTACTGTCAGTTATAAACTGAGAGTCAAGGTGATACCTTCGACAACCTTAATTGCTAGTTATTACAGATTACATCGTAAAATGAGTTCGAGCATTCGCATATACAAGACTGTGTATCACTTGCTAATTATCTTCATGAAATATCTATATCTAGGTGACATAGGCAAGGAAGACGAAGATGGCTACCTGTATGTGGTTGACAGATTAAAGGAGTTGATCAAATACAAAGGATTGCAAGTAGCACCAGCTACTCTAGAAGATATTCTACTAAAACACGACGCTATTGCTGATGTTGGTGTTGTAGGTGTGCCTGACGTAGCCGCAGGTGAACTTCCTAGAGCGTATATAGTTCGAAAGGCAGGCAGAGATATTACAGAACAGGATATCATTCGTTATGTTGACAGTATGTAATTAATAATATTGCTATACATGTATTCAAATTAGAATAATAACGCATGTACATCGTATGTTAATGTTTACGGACCAGGGAATCGGCCTTGTTCGAAAATTTAATTGGAAGCTAAGACTACTTTTGATGGAGTATCAACATTTAAGAGTGATTCAGAAACTGTAAAGTGAAACTCCTCCATTTGATTCTAGAATAAAAAATATCAAAGAGCATGACAGTTTTCTTAAAATACACTGAAGAGGTATTGTTTATGCATGCAAAATAAGCTTCTGTTGTCCACTTCGGTATATGTATACTACTTTTTTCCCTAATAAATTAAGTAGTATTTTGACGATTGACAAAAGTTTACTTTCAGCCTATATACTTGTATGTCTACGTTTAGTAAAGTTGTTTCGTCCATTCCGACCACTTCTACCTACTTTTTACACGAAAAAGCTGATATACTGTTCCTAAATAGTACTTTTCGCGCAGTTTAACATGTACAAGATATAGTCCGTCGACTTTGTGAACAATTACATTACCTGAAGGTAACGAATGGATTACAGGACAATGATTGCATCGATTAGATTGTACAGTCACTTTGATAAGTTTCACTCACGTACATTGTATTGTAACGGCTTGACAATCATATTCTTATCCTTTTCAGACAATGTGTCTCCCCACATGAAGCTAAGAGGTGGAGTTGAATTCGTTAATGAAATTCCGAGGACTTTATCAGGAAAGATTTTGCGTAAAACATTGAGAATGAAAGCTAAAACTCTGGCCAAACTCTAAATAAAATCACTAGATAGACATTTAATACAGATGTTTCATAGAGTTTTACTGTATTGTATTTTATAAATAAAATGCATACAAACTATTAAAGAGTTTTGTTTTGTATTGCAAGGTAGGAAATCTGGAAACATTCTCACTGTTCGCTAAGCGCGACCATTGGAATACTAGTATATGCACACTGCACATGAGGTGTTTTCGATACAACAAGAATACAACTTTATTTTGAGTTAATGTGGTAAGAGACACATCGGTGTATAGCTATTTGCTGACTAGAATTGCGCGGATAATCCAAAGAACACAAAAAACATGTCTGCAACCAATATAGGAGACAACCGGTCTGTATAACGATTCGAAAGATAACTCGCAATACTGCTAGATTCTATGTTTTCTAAATTACATTTACTGTTATATTTGACATCCTCAATGTTTAAGTTTATGGAACATAGTGCAGTTGTACATGTGTAATCAATACATATGTACACATATTTACCTAAAGCGGACCATAAAAGAGAATTATATAAACAGTGTCAGTATCACAACCCTGTTACATTGTACTAGAAAAGAAACTTAACATTTGCGGAAGCAATTCATGGAATATTATATCTGTGTAACAAAATGACACTCAGGGCGGCTCACATTTTTACCAAAATGACATAATTTGGAAAAGCTGGGTCACGTGCCTACGGTATATATGCCACTTAGCGAAAAAGCTACGGTGGCTTGTCAGTTCCTGAATGCAATAAGGACTTAAAAGGCAGGTCAAGATTCTTTTCGGGTGGCAGGATAATACTTTTGCAAACGCACCTGTACATTCAGTTGGTAATGATTTAACATCATGATGTTACATGGGTAACATCATTTTTTTAGACAAGTGTCTATGAATCTATTTTAGACATACAGGGGTGTAACATCATGATGTCACATGGGCAACATCATTTATTGTTCACCGATGCAGTATGGGAAGTTTATATAGGGAAAAACATGTGAGGTATAATAACATAAATTGAGATGAATATGTGCACTTAATTCTGTGTGTTTTTGCCCTTGTGCTTATACTGGATCACTGCACATCGCTGAAAAATTTATGTAACCGTGAAATTCACTAAATTGCAAGGAAAACTCACACATGTACACAAAAAGTAGAGACATAATATAATTATATACAGTCATTTATTCTAATCACGTGCGAATATGCATAACGACAGGTGCAATATGATGTTTCATTATGTATATTAATCAGCGTTTTATAGTACTGAAATAACCGTCTGAGGTTGTTAAGCAAGCTTTACTACAGAAACCGTGAACAAAATGACTGAACCATCTAAGCTACGTTTGGAGGATATACCTTGTATGAACCTTGGACAATTTATATTGGAACACATGAAAAAACATGATCAGAAGTCTATCGCAATGGTAAGTTTAGTTTTGTCAAACACGCTAACTTGATAAGAACTATAATAACACTTTATCATATACATCATTCTATACTTCCAGGTACAGGAGGTATAAAAGTTGAAATGGTTCTGATGTTCAAGCTTCATATGACTGCAATCGGAAGTCCTCGGCAGATTCCGTTACCCTACATCATGCGAAGCATTCTGCCGAGGTGTTCCGATTGCATATGACTGCAGTTAAAGTGTTCTGTGGAGAGTAATTACAAGTATATAAGTATGTTTATGATATTTGCTCTGATCAGGGCCTGTTCTTTATGATCAGTATACCGAACTAAAAAAAGGTTAAGGTCTACACGAAGTACAAATTCTTTATCTATGCGATATAGGTTGATGCCTTAACAGAAAACAAAATTACATACGAAGCTCTCATTCGTCGGGTAGAACGGGCAGCCTCTGGGTTTCAGAAGTTTGGTGTCCGCAAAAATGACGCTATTTGTGTGGTATCTCCAAACCATCCAGACTATATTGTTGCTTTCTATGCCAGTGCTGTTGTGTCAGCGACGTTCCAACCTGTGAATCCACAGTATACAAAAGGTATCTCATTAAGCAGAATAGTCTTTAAGTACGATTAAAATTACGAATATATAGTATACAATGTAAGGATTGCGGGGTTTTATTTTGAACAGTGAGAACAATGTGCAACATATTCACAAGCTTATAACATACATTTTTACATTTTCTAGATGATAACAACTGATTTTAAAACTACAGAATGCTTTGATAGTAAGAATAAAAGTGTGAATATACAGTATTCAACCTCAGAATCGCAGGGTTTTTTTTTATTTAATGAAGAGAAAACAGTGCGCAGCATATAAGTATTTCTACGCTAAGCCTTATTACATACATCAGTGTGAGACATATTCTTAGAGTAGATGATAACAACTGATTTGAAAACTGAGGTTCAAGACAAGCTTTAAAAGTAGTTCAAATCTAGAATGTTTACAACATGCAACTACTAGAATCTTGTGCTTCATCCGTAGTTTCAACAGGTGCACACGACTATCTGCATTTTAATACACATGTATAATTTAAGGCGATATGTACATTTAATAATACGAGAATGCTTCTCTGTAAGATGTATATGATTTAGTACTTTAAAAGAGCGTTTGATTGAAACTTTTGGTCAATTCGCTGGTATATATACTTGCTAGAAAGTACCTATGAGCAATACCATATGTCGCGGGAATGCTATGCGGTGACTGTACAGTTTTGCAGCAATGGATTTAAAATCGAAGTGTATGGAGCAAAACTCAAACCATTTGTTTTCAGATGATATAAAGAAGGTGGTCAAGGACTGCAAAACCAAGTTTCTGATGACGGTGCCGGACTTGCTACCAAAAGTAGAAGAGGCCCTTGTCGGCACCGATGTAAAGGTACGACAAACAATATATGTTTATAACATTGATTTTTACTTCACTTTGTTCTTAATTGTGTACTGATGTTTGTCGGCTAACGCCATTGAAAGTGAAACACAAGGGTAGTATTAATCCGTTTTACAGGTAATTGTTTTTGGAGAAGCGAGGGGTCACGTGACATTTCAATCTCTCATCGATACCTGTGATGGTCGGTACATAATACCCAAAGGTGACCCTAAAAAGGATGTTGCGAGCCTTATGTCATCTTCAGGTACTACCGGGTTTCCAAAGGCTGCCATGCTTACACATTATGCGATTATTGCCAATACTTTACAGCAACGGTAATACTCCATTTTTCTTCTACATTACCCCTTTTTAGCTCACCCGAACACTTGAGCTCATGGTGAGCTTAATTGTGATCGTTAACCGTCCGTCATCCGTTCAAATCTTCTTGTGAAAAACTACTGGATCAGTTTCAACCAAATTTCACATGAATGTCTCTTTGTGACCCTCTTCAAAGATTGTAAGAATGGAGTAGATCGAAGCAGAACATTGGATGTTATGGCAATAAATAGGGTTGTTCAAAAAGTATTCTTCTCAAATACCGAAAGGCTCATATATAAGATAGTTTGCATGTAGCATCTACCGAGTTTGTTCAAATTATGATCCCCATGTCAAAATTGAACCTTCCCTGGTGGTCACTTGATTTCACATAGGTTTACATGTATATAGGAAAAGCTTTATAAATATTATATATAAAAGTTGGCCTCGCCCCAGGGTCATTTGATCTGCTGACCTACTTTCTTCTTTTTTAAGCTACATTAACACAATTTGGACCATGTATAGTGTTTTGTCTGTAGATTTCAGCTTCGACATTGGCTGACCTTGATTTACTGACCTACTTTCTTGTTTTTGAAACTACAGCAATAATTACATTATGTATATGGACAAATTTGCATGCAGGTTTCAGCTTTAACCTTGGATGAACTTAACCTTGATCTGCTGACCTACTTTCTGTTTTTTGAAGGTTGGACCATTTATACAGTTTTGCATTTAAATTTCGACTTCGACATTGGCCTTCTTTCCCGTTTTTGAAGCTACAGCAATGAATGTTGAACCATTTGTACAGTTTTGAATGCATAATTCACCTTTGTCATTGCCTGACCTTGTACTTGGACCTATGTTTCTGTTTTTCAAGCTAGAGAGATGAACTTGGACTAGTTGTGCTGTTTTGCGAACTCAGTTTGCAAAATTCCTACGACTGACCTTGATTATGATATTTTGACTGGCTTTCTTGTTTTAAAGTGCACATATAGTCAGTTGAGCGAGTTAGGGCCATCATGGCCCTCTTGTTAAATACTTAAAGTCTCACTTTGGATGTAAAATTACTTGTAGCTCATCTATTACGGGCGAAATTGGACATAATTTGTTCAAAAAACACTCTTAACATGGCTTATAAATCTTTAGTACATGCTATAAATATAGCGCTGTATTTTCAATGATATTGCAAAAGCATATCATATCAAGAAACGTTTGTTTAAAATAAAAAATTAAAACGTTTTTTCAAGAATCGCTCACCATACAGCCGGGGTTTTCTGTTGTAGTGGTGTAGTTGGTGTACGACCTTCTGGGTCAGAAGAAATTGTACTATGTGCTTATTGTAGAACTGTAGAACTAGTCAGAGCAGACGACCATACTATCCTGTTTCTGCCATTGTTCCACGCGTATGGACTATATATTGTCACGGTGCTATGCCACGTGATTGGAGCGAGCATTGTCATTATGTCCAAATTTACCCTCGATGATTATCTACGATTAATACAGAAATACAAGGTACATTTGTTGCAATATATATGATACCGAAACCAACTGCAACAGACTATATTGCTGGCTATATATGATTCCAACATAATCTTTAATTACATCTGCCCTCCAAATATTCTTGGACACCATTTAGATGATTATGCTACACTTTGATTTATTTCAGCTTTAATTATCCCTAAGTGTTCAATAATCACTGATTTACGTATTTAAAAAATGCAGGTTCAAGCACTTTTGGAGGGCACTGTATAGTAGTCATAAAGTTCAAGGTCCATAATTAGTTAGAAAAAATAGTTTTTGTACTTATAATCATTTTATTATATAACTATTTCCCGGAAGATGTAAACTACATGGTTTTGCATAATACATGTACATCAATTTATATCAAAACCACAGTAACGTAATACAGGTATTTGCCCCAGTGGATGAAGACATGTACTAGGCTTATTTGAACGTTCTTAGAATTCTAACAAAATTACCATTACCAGATTACATAGAGGATAATTGTTGGTTTTGGTGTAATATCACGTTATAATTTCACCGAGTGGGCACCAAAAGTGATATTTTCACGAGTGGCGCAGCCACGAGTGAAAATAACTACTTTTGGTGTTCACGAGTGAAATTAACGTGATATTACACCGATACCAACAATTTTTCTGTTTATTTTATGGTTAAAACTCTACTTTTATTGAGTTTGTTTCTACAAAACATCGAAAATCGCGGGAAACGTCATCAGAAAACATAGCACAAATGACGTCATTTCAACGACGTCATCGTCGCATGGTCTCCAGCATTAATTACGCTCGGTATACTTTTTGACGTAAATCCGGGCTAAAGATTGCAAAAAACAGTGAAAATAAAAATGGTAATCCGCTGTTTCAAAACTGTGGATTATCACTTTTATTTCACTGAGAACTCTATAATTCACTGGAAAACATAAAATAAACTTGCTTATTTTCCAGTCGAGCATGCTACAAGTTGTACCTCCTATAATGGTCATGTTCTCTAAGTATCCAAAGGTATCCGAATATGATTTGTCGTCTGTTGAGGTGGTTGTCTGTGGCGCTGCTCCGCTAAGTCAAGAAATTGAGGAAGACGTGAAAAACAAACTGAAACTGTCCTGTATAATTCAAGGTAGCTCTATATTGAAATAAACCGTATATATTATATGTTATTTATGAAATAACATCCGTTCCAGCGGTGTTAGTCGTTTAATAAACAATGATTTGGAGTACTGATACGCAGTAATTAGCCACGAAGGCCGGAGGCCTAAGTGGTTAATAACTGCGCATCAGTACGACAAATTATTGTTTATTAGACGATAACAACGCTGAAAAGGATGTTATTTCGATTCTAACATGACCATATATTACAAAAGGTAAATAAATGCAAAGCGTTATTTTTTACGCGAACGCTCATTTAAAGTCATGCGGCGCAATATGACGTCATGTTTACAGCGTATCGGTTCCCGCGTTGTTTATGGTTTAATATAACATAATTTTTCTACTCTTTGTATATAGAGACGAAATCGTGAGTCATGTTAGAATAAACGATGAACACCGCTGGAACGTATGTTATTTCATAAATAAACAATGATTTGGAGTACTGATACGCAGTAATTAACCACGAAGTTGTTTATTAGACGATAACAACGCTTTCGATTCTAACATGACCAGATATTACAAAAGGTGAATAGTTGCAAAGCGTTATTTTCTACGCAGATAATTCGGCACAATATGACGTCATTTTTACGGCATATCGTTTCCCGCGTTGTTTATGGCATAATAAAAGATAATTGTTCTACTCTTTGTATACAGAGAGTCATGTTAGAATGAATATATGAATGAATGGTGTTTTATGGCGAATCGACTTCCAGTGCCATATAGCGCGCATTGAAATCTTTGTATCACATCCCCAGAAATATCTTCAGATTTATCGGCTTATCGGCGAAATTGTCTCCCTTGAAAGCAGCTTATCGGGTTTATCGATTAAGCGTTATCGATCAATTTATACACATTGAAATATAGAGGAGTAAAATCTTTAACTCACCAAAAAGTAATAAAATCATAATCTGACAATATTTATTAAGTTATTGAAGTAATCTGCATTCTTTCCACTTTATTCCAATATATTTTTTATTAAAATAAATTGATATCTTCTTGCTTCCCTATTGATTTTAAACTATTTGCAACTATTTTTGCATCAAATCGCATTGACTTCAATGGAAATGTGCGTTTCTTTTAGCTTCACATGAGGTTTTCATTTAAGATATTTACATATTTATACTTAACTGACAATATTTATTAAGTTATTGAAGTAAACTAGAAAGTTGTATCTTTACTTAGATGTTTTTATTTTTAAGTTATTTGTATGTCTTCTTGCTTCCCTAAACGTTTGAAAATAACGATTTTAACTGATTTTACCAAATTACAGCTTTAGTCACCTGTATTGACGAATGTTGTGACTGGTTATATCACGGACCTGTATGTGTATATAGGTCCGTGGTTAAATCAAGCATCACAGTTTTACCTGTTTTTAGAGTTTTATAAAGATTTATAAAAATGTAATAGTTGTGTTGGTCAAATTTTTTAGATAATTATGCCAAAATTTTACATCTTAAATGAAAGCCGCTATAAAGCTTTATTCTGTTATGAAAAAGTGATCGGCTCATCGAAATTTAATGCAATAAAATAACATAATATTAGCACATGAAAAAAAAATTTCCCGTCGGAAAAAGATGAGCAGTGATGAATGAAGACTACATTTTGTTTATAAGTTTATGTCTAACTTCTTTTTAATTTTTAAATAAAATTTAGATTGAATCTAAAATATGACTGTGCAACATATTTATCTTAGATTATTTCATCATCAGATCGAGTACAGTTCTGTGGATCATATTCTCATACATGTATTTACAAGATAATAAACAATTAAATAATGATGCATCTTTTTAAAGTTGTCGTTTCTGTTTGTAGTTTATGCAAAATAATAAGCAAATTAAAAATCAAAACTAATACAGTTATAAAAACGTCCGAGGTATGCTAGGACAGTCTTTTATCTGTTTCCTCGCCTCTGGCAATAACACCACCAATTAACAAGGATAATTTTGACACGATTGATTGTAAAACTGTTGTATCTCAACATAAACAAAGAAGCAGAAACAGTTCTTCAATACTCAACTTTCGAAGTGTATGTCATTTACGTTGCATTTGGCCGTTACTTGATAAATTTAAATTATACCCTCGGGGAAAACTCTTTTTGGTCAATTTATTATATAAAAGTTTGTAGCATAGGAAACGGTAATTATTTTAACTGTGTTTTAGGTATTTGATATTACCATATTTTGCATGTTATATAAAATCTGCTATATAGCTTTTATCTGTCTTGAAAATGTGATCGGTTCATCGCAATTTAATGCAATACAATTACACAATATTAGCACATTAAAATGATTTCCCGTCGGCAAAAGATAAGCAATGATGACTTAAGACTGCATTTTGTTCATTAATTTATGTCATACTTCTTTTTTAATTTTAAAATAAAATTTAGATTGAATCTAAAATATGTTTTTATGATTGTTCAACCATAGACATAGAATATTCTATGTCTCTCGAAAGTATAGAATATTCTATGTCTCTCGTGCAACATATTTATTTTAGATTATTTTATCACCAGAGCTGAAAAGTTCTCATACATGTATTTCCAAGATTATTAAAATAAAGTATTATGCATCTGTTTGTAGTTTATGCAAAATAATAAGCACATTTAAATCAAATTTAATACAGTTATAAAATCGTCCATGGACACTCTTTAATCTGTTTTCTCGCCTCTGGCAATAACACCACCAATTAACAAGGCTAATTATGACACGATGTAAAACTGTTGTATCTCAACATTAACAAAGAAGCAGAAACAGTTCTTCAATTCTAAACTTTCGAAGTGTATGTCATTTACATTGCATTTGGCCGTTACTTGATAAATTTATATCATACCCTCGGGGAAAACTCTTTTTGGTCAATTTATTATAATATATAGGAAACGGTAATTATTTAAACCGTGACTTGGAAACAAATCAAAACGACATTTTGATGTTGTAATTACAAAGTAATTAGAAACAATTGGTACACAAGTGTAAACAAATTATTTAAGCAAAAATCTTGACTTTTTATTTCAAAATCAGTATTTGCAGTATATTTGTTACGAGGTTTTTGCATGAATTTTCGTACACAATTTAATAGTAACGATTGCATGTACATATATACAAAGAATGGCTTTTACAAATGCATTTTCATTCGGTCCCGAAAAATCAGACAATAAGATTGATAAAAATTCGAATTATTTCTTAATTTCCTTTTATTTAATTTTCGTCGTAACATTGATATTTATGGCTCATTTTGAATAAAACTTCGAGAAAACAATCCGAGGTCGTAATGAATATCTTGACCCAACCAGTGCGTGGTCAGTTCACGCTTGGATAAAGATAGCTGATAAGACAAAAATCCAATAATCGATAGCGCTCAACGAGTGACTTTTTGGTGTAAAGGGAAACAATCCATTTTCCCACAGGCCTTATAAGCAAGGGGCAATACTCTGTTTACAATGGCGCTCCATTTCTGGCCATGAAAAATGTTATATATTTGTATATGCATTAAGCATGTCATGGCGATATACATAGTTTAAACACTTAACGACGTTGGCCACCTCCTTGGTAGTTTCAGTCACCAGTTGCATGAGGATTTACCATGTTTTTACTAAGTTTTACGATACACGCAGGGCGTGAACCACGGTGGTTGCAATTCTGGCACTTACGCACTAACCCCCAATAAACATGATTATGCGCGAACATGATATGTGCAACGAATGAGCTGTCAAACAATATAAATTATTCGAATTACCATTTACGTCTCCATTTATGTACATTTTTGCAACCATGGACTTAATTCTAGTATACATATATAGAAACTATTTGATGGAATGCACGTTTCATGCGTTCAAGACGCATGTGTGTGCATAATATTTCATAAATCTACAAAGTTACATACGATATATATACTTTCAAAGATAAACTAACATGTTTCTATATTGCTTTGACCACCACAGCTCCCCTGATTATCACCGCTTGTCCCGATCTTACCTTGTGCTCCGCGAACATATTGTTTTCTCAAATTCTCAAAACGTTTTAATTGACCTTATCGTCTGCGCTCCATTGTCGTCTGCTTCCAGTACAACGACGAATCTATATTACTCAGACGCTTCAATACGATTGTGTTAATTATGGATTTCACTTTCTGTTTTTATTTGTTCCATACTAGTAATGATTATCCAAGAGATGGCTCTTTGTCGGTATATCGCCAAAAACTTGACGCACATTGACGTCGGGCGACGTTATCATCACTCTCTACACTATCGGCTATCATAACATTCATGATAGTGAGTGTAAGGAACGGTAACTCTGCAAAGGAGATTGCGTTATCATTTCTCTTGATGTCCGAACATTACTTATTGCAATTTTGTGAAAGATAACGCACGGGTATCACCTTTTTATTTGTTATATTACTTGTTAGGATCAACGCTGAAAAAAAGTGTTGGTCATTAGTTGGTTGAATCTCGTTCCGTTGACCAAAACTAAATATGATCAACATATGTTAGAGTACCATTATACAAAATTTTATAACAATCGGAGAAAACTCATTTTTTGATGTCGTTCGAGGATATGGCGCAGTTCTCTGTAAGTTGCGCGGGAAGATCAAATCACCGTAAGTTATGATTAATTTAATCTCGACGCAAAGGTAATACATATGCAGTGGTAGTTATAAGTGTTCTGCATATGACATGTGTCACAATGCACTACTCAGCAATTGATGAATATGTCTTGACTTTCTTGCAGGCTATGGGATGACAGAAGTTGGCATTACGCATTCGATGGGAAGGAAAATTTATAGATATAAATCCGTGGGAAAACCTTTTCCTCTTGTCGAAATGAAGGTTTGTATCAAAGAATAATATACATGTACTCACTATGGGGAACGTAATATTAAATATGTATGACGAACATAAAGCCTGCCAGTCCAAGTATGCGTTTCTAAACACTTAAACAGCAACTATTTACAATATATAACGTCGATATAGGAAGGTTTTAACGTGACAGTTTTGGTGTGGAACAATGATAATGAAAATTGACAATGGTTAGGCTTAAGACTCTGCCTAGCAATAAAATATCGTTTATTGTAAAGGTAAACAGATTGAAGTTTTTACTTTACGTAGGCTACTCTTCTGGTGACACTCGAGATGCCACCTTAAACGTTGTTGTCATAAAAGTTTAACGCCTGATCTAGTCGCATTTTGCTCAATTTAACCGGCGTACCTAACCATCGTTCTAGGAAGAACCAGTACTAGACTCCTATCCTCTGTAAGAAACTGCTAATTTCTCATATAAAGAGACATGGCCGGTAGCAGGGCCCGAACCCATGACCCTCAATCTATGAGAGATTATTGTAACAGTAATTTCAAGTCAGCAACTTTAACCACTCGATCAAGGAAGCATATTGCCACCGTTAACGTTTTACTTGACAAAGATTGAAATTTTCTCTTTTACGAAAAACGCCGGCTTTTCGGTAAAAATCATGACCATGCTACATCCCTAATGAATGAATACTCAGAAAACTTGATAAGTCGTCTCAGTATTAATTTGTACATATCGGCCACTACTAAGGTCATTCCTCTGCTCAGCAAATCCTCGCGAATTGACACTGGTTATCTGGTGTTTATTTTAACCTATGATTACTTTTTGTCGCTCAGATTGTTAATGTTGACACAGGAAAGATCTGTGGTGTTAACGAGGAAGGTGAAATTTGGTTAAGAGGCCCTCAAGTTGGTCTTGGTTATCTAAATCTACCAGAAGAAAATAAAAACTTATTTACAACCGACGGATGGGTAAAGACAGGTTAGTACACTACAGCAAACCAGCAAACAAAAATATATTTACCGAAATAAATTTATAAAATGTATCAAATTCTGTTCTATTGACTTTTTTGCCATTTCACATACATGTATACCGAAACCGAATCGAATCAAAATGGAGACCGATTCGGAGTCGGTTTGTGATTTCATATATATTCCGAATTTTGACCCGAATCTGCGACTGAAATTATGTATTATTTCGATGTCACACACTTATAAAGGAATATAGTCAGCATGACATAAATATAATATATGATATTTTAAATCTGTCTATCCAGGTATTCTACAGATTCTCGTATTCGGCTCCGAGTTGTTTCTTTTATCATATGGTCTTTATAATCTTTAGAAGCAGATGTCCGGATGAATCGTCTTTCCCGAACTTCCTAAATAACCATTTCCGTTTTGTCCGTAGACAATCCTTCCAATTCCATGTTGCAGGCTCGATTTTTGTCAATGCTGAGCTGCAAAAGCTAAATTCGGTGACCGAATCCTTAAAACATTAGAAATCGAATTCATGCATGTTTTTGTTTTGGTTTGGATTCGGTTGAGGTGTATATGCGAAAGCATCTGTTTTCGTAATGTATTCTAATTGTTCCGACTCGTATTCAGTTCGGTTTCGATTCATATTCGGTGTATATGAGAAATGACCCACGGAGGAAAGTTCTAGCTTAATATCTAAATGTGATGTGAAAAATCAGCTGAATGGTATATGAACATGCACAAGACACAAGTTCGGTTGATATCCACTATAGATTACTTGTAATCGTTCCTTTCATTGTTTCAAACAAATTGTAATGCACAGATATACAACAGAATAAGGTTTTGCGAAATGCAGACCTTGCCTACCACAGAAAAATCTTTAGTTTGGTTTTCTAAGTCATTTTCACTGTAATTCACCGAATTGACGTGAGTTTCATTTTGGTTAACTTCCTACCTTGTTGTCGCTAACTCAGGATAGTTTACTCAGAATTATCGCGTCCGCAATTTTAGAAATTAGCTTTTGTGTTTTTGAATTCATCTCTCATGATTAAACGTGAGATGGTGATGGTAAACACAACGAAGCAAATACCGACAGCATCATGCGATATTTCACCGCTGAAATACATTTCATGCACTTGGACGGACACAACTCCGGTACAAAATTCATATGTATGAAGCAAATAGCGACAGCATCATACGTTATTTCACCGGAGTAATAGCCATACGGTTCATCATTTTGTTAGTCTACAAACGTGTCTTCTAAGTTATCGACATTAACGACGATTTTGAAGAAACTCAATTTTTTAGCAAAGCTTGTGGGCGAGCTGCTTTAAATCGGTGGTGTGCATGGATGAAACCGTCAATTCTGACACTCTTCCTTCAGAAAAATGATAAAGTGCTATTCAGTCAGCTTAAAACTAATGAAGAATGTGATCATTTATCTTCTGTTTGTTGATTTTGTGACCTTAAGTTGTACTGAGAGTATAGCTGAAAACTGTTTTTATCTGGTTCAAGGTGGAATTCGACTACTTCAATTGCTGGTTATTAACTTATTATTGACAGTGCGCCTAAGATTCCACCGCACCGTGAAATGAGTTCGAGCATAAGATAACATGCTGTGTGTATCACTAACAGTTGTATATGGGTCTCTTTGGCGCCACGACTGCGCATGCGCGGCGGCCATTTTGAATGACGTCACAGCGCGGCGGCCATGTTGAATGACGTTACAGCGCGGCGGCCATGTTGAATGACATCACCGCAGGTGCGCGGCGGCCA
>JAFMSR010000013.1:19915182-19955433 GCA_022818135.1 Saxidomus purpurata | reverse complement strand
AATTCAATACTATTTCATACAGTGGTCAAACACAATGAGAGGAGAAGTGCAGTGCAGAAATGCAATAACTCCATCTTGACTAATAACAGAGTTATTGCCCTTTGTTACTTTTCCTTTTCCAGAGCATAATTCGAAAACTACTGGTTGGAATTCAATACAACTACATACAATGGTCAAGTACAATGAGAGGAAGTGCAGTGCAAAAAACAATAGCTCTATCTTGACTCATTACATAGTTATTTCCCTTTGTTTCTTTTACTTGTCGGGAGCATAATTCAAAAACTGCTGGTTGGAATTCAATACAACTTCATACAATGGTCAAGCACAACGATATGTATGTTTGTATAGAAAACTTTTGCACAGATACTTTTTAATATCCCCCCTCTTATATTATACATCTATATTGCAGATTTCTAGACACCATATGTTAGAATTTGAAAACAGAGGAATGATTCTTACATAACCATCTACCAAAGCCCTTTAAGTATTCTTGTATCGTTCAAAAATATGGCTGTCAGGGTGTGGCTCACTGCCTGTTTTGTCTGTTTAATAAAGCTTAAGAAAATCTCCTTTAAAATAAGAAATCAGGAAGTATTCTTGTGTGTATCTATAGATTGTTGAAGCCATTTGTGATTTGACAAGACATGGTGTGGCTAATTTTTCTATATGTGTATACTAAAGCTAAACAAATCTCTTGAATTCATTACTATCTTTCAGTGTGGTGCACTTCACTTTGGGATATACATGTATATTCATAACATTTTCATAAAGGAATATGATGCTACATGTATAATGAATAAAGAAATGCTTCTCAGTATATTACAAAAAATGTATATTAAATGCATTTTGGCTTTTACATGTCGGTCATTTATATAAAAAAGATCCAGGGTGTGTCCATTATTGCTCCAAGGTGTGTCCATTATTGCTCCAAGGTGTGTCCATTATTGATCCAAGGTGTGTCCATTATTGATCCAAGGTGTGTGCATCATTATTTTCTGTTTTCAGTCAGACTCACCTCAAGGAGAGGAACATCCAATGTCCAATATGTCACGAAATGTTTCTCTATAAAAACGTGCTTCGTATTCATCTACTTACCCATTCAGGTATGTCTTATGGTTTCTCTAGAGATTTCTGAGGAACGGGTCTCTCAAATGAAATCTGCCTGTTTTCATGTGTATCTAGGCTTTTGGAATATTATGTACATGTATGTGTTATACATGGCGCTATTTGTCTTAAAATCAATTTATACGTTCACAATACACACACAAAGTCACTGTACAGACAGATCCTTAGATAATTTCGAGATTGCCTATTAGTTCTTGAAACCATCAGTTTCATCTGGTAAGGTCATTGCATATGAGACAGACAGTAACTTGGCATGCAGTTTTGTGGTGTTGATAGCCAATTTTCACAACTGTGAAATTACTTGTGATACATCCAAAATAGTCTATTTTGGCCAACATAGAATCAATTAAACACTCATTAATGAAAAATGACAACAGGAGAAGCATGCTAAACAAAGTTTTAGCTCACCTGAGCATATGCTCAGACTGAGCTATTGTGACCACTGTAAACATTTTACTTCAAACGATATCCTCTCCAAAACTGCTTGCTGGATGTTTATGAGATCCTTGGAAAGTTCTCTAGAAAAGTTATATACATCATGGACCTTGGGTAAAATATGGCTCTACTGGGTAGGGTTTCTGATTGTTACCTTCTGCCAAGGGAGAAAACTAGAACATGTAGCAGTTCCTGAAATTTGTAAAGTGTTTGAGTAGTCTCCCTTTGACCTAGAGTACTAGTTGTACATTGTTTCTACAGGCTTATATAAGAAACTCTTTAAACATTATATTCTCTGAAACCTTAAGCTTAGAGCTTAGATATTTAGCATGTGGTATTGTCTAGTGATTCTAAAGATTGTTAAAAAATTTACCCAGCCCAGGGAGGTTTTTTTACTGTCATTGATTTATAATTTTCTTGATAGTCCCTGCTCGATGTAGGGAGTGCCCCTTTAAGTTTACAAAACATTAACATGCATATATTAAAGCAATTATCCTTTATACATGTAAATGCACACAATCGTGTCCGGATAGCCTGGCCACCAGGCTAGATGTTAATTTATTTTATTAACTCCAAGCAAAATACTTTCAGCCTTCTATTCTAACAGGGCTTGATCATCTACATCTTAAACATGTTTGGCAGCAAAGAGAGTTACACGCAATTGAGTAATAAATAGTAAATGTAATGACTGAATGCCAGTCTAGTGTCCGGACTGTAACTTTGTCATGCATTGAAGGGTTTTAAAATAACATAATAGCATTCGTCACTTGAATGAGGGACAGCTTTTGTAAATTTTGTTTTTAAATTCTGAAATTTCTACAGGCGCCGTTAAAAAACATATTTAGGGAAAGTACAGTGTTTCTTTATATTTTCAGAAGAAAGACCGTATCATTGCGACATATGTGGTAAGGGCTTCAAACGTCAGCATGCAATTCTTATACACAAGGAGGGTGTACATGAGGCTGTAGAAAAATATCCATGTACTGACTGTAATAAAAAGTTTGTCACAAAAGACCGTCTCAGAAAACACCGGCATATTCATCAGCCTCCAAACTTCTCGTGTCAGGTTTGTGGGAAGACTTTTATAAGGAACGACAATTTAAGAACACATTTGAAAGTCCATGGAGAAACAACATAGCAGTGGTGAAACATAAGAATGCATTTGAAAGTCCATAGAGAAATGACATAGCAGTGGTGAAATTTAAGAACGTAATTGAAAGTCCATAGAGAAATGACATAGCAGTGGTGAAATTTAAGAACATAATTGAAAGTCCATAGAGAAATGACATAGCAGTGGTGAAATTTAAGAACGCATTTGAAAGTCCATGGAGAAACGACATAGCAGTGTTGAAATTTAAGAACGCATTTGAAAGTCCATGGAGAAACAACATAGCAGTGCTGAAATTTAAGAACGCATTTGAAAGTCCATTGAGAAACAACATAGCAGTGTTGAAATTTAAGAACGCATTTGAAAGTCCATGGAGAAACATCATAGCAGTGGTGATTTAATATTTTAGTGATTGTCAGTCTATAGCAAATTCAAAAACTGTATTTGTTTCCATTTACTAAAAGATACAATGTATCTTTTAACATTATCAATGTACATGAATAAACAAATCTACCTAATAAAATGGTTTATTTTAAGAGAATAACCACCATTCACTGATGGAACTTTACGTGTTGACAATCGGTGATTAAAAGGTGAAAGGACGGGATTTCCTAATTAATCAGCTATTCATTAGGTAAACTATTCGTCATTTCACCCGGTTATTTGTTTGTTATATGAACCGCAACGGGAAACTGATTGTTACTGTTATCAAGAGAAATAGTTACTGAAGTTATAACCTTTTTCCAAATTGGTCGCTTCATTCCCATTTCCTATCATTCTAGCATAAAATTTGCTGTTTTTGCCCATTTTGCCGGTGTTTTAACAGCAGAAATTATCATTTATGCTAGAATAGCGCTAACGAACGTTTTTTCGTGTTATAACACCAACCATCCCTCGGGATTCTGCAGATGTTATAACACGAAAAAACGTGCGTTAACCCTACACTTATGTAGTAGGATTTGAGAATGGACTTTAAGAAAGTCCTTTAAATCTTTAATCAGAAGATGACGTATTTTGTGTTTCAAGTTTATGGAGATTGGCTGTAGCTTTTCCAAATAACTGTATATTGTGGTTTTGTAGAATGTTTTGTCTTCATATAACCCTATTATATTCTCTTTTACATTTTCGAATTGACTTATGAACTGTTATGATTTTCTTAACTGTGTATTGTAGTTCTGTATGATGTTTTGTCTTCATATAACCTATTATATTCTCTTTAACATTTTGTAATTGACTTATGGACTGTTATGATTTCATTATCTGTGTAGTCTAGTTTTGTTTAATGTTTTGTCTTCATATAACCCTATTATATTCTCTTTAACATTTTGTAATTGACTTATGGACTGTTATGATTTCATTATCTGTGTATTCTAGTTTTGTTTAATGTTTTGTCTTCATATAACCCTATTATATTCTCTTTTACATAATTGACTTATGAACTGTTATGATTTTATTTGAAATTGAACGCACAGAAAGAGTTAAAATCTGTCAAGTTACATTAAAAGCATAATATATCAATGTAATCATGGTATAGAGAATCCCAATTAAAACAAGAAACGTCATGACAAGGTAAAATCATAGTCACCATTTTCAAACTGCCAAAATTCCTGCTGGAATGATTTCATTTTATATTAATGACGGCAAAATATTGAAAAATGAAATCTCATTTCTTGACTCAAAAACGTTTTGCATACACCACTTAATACACACGATTTACAGACGAGACAAGTACTACATCAATTTTCAGTAATTCAGTAGGGTCATAAATAATTGCGTCAATCCTTTATTTTTTTCATTTTTAGTTTGATACAAATAGATCAATTCCCTTGACTTTAAAGGTCATTTTGTCTTACTGCAGGTATTGAGTCTTTAACGCGGATCAATTTGTCTGTTCAAAGGTGAGCTATTGTGTCAGTATGTCTGTCGTCTGTCCGTCCACGCTTAATCTTGTGTATGCAATAAGGGCTGCATTTTTTACTAGATCTTCATGAAACTTGGTCAGTATGACTGCCTTGAAAAAATCTAGGTCGAGTTCAGATATGGGTCATCTGAGGTCAAAAACTAGGTCACGCGTAAAAAAATAGAAAAACCTTGTGTATGCAATAGAGGTTGATTTTTTAGCTCGACTTATCAAAGAAAAGGGTAGCTATCCTACTCGCCTCGGCGTCCACATCCGCCTTGGTGTCACTCTTTGTTTGCGTACCACCCCACTTTATTTTAAAACTATTACAGATATTGCTTTAAACTAACCATACTTATTTACCATCATTACTTCCATCCACAGACAAGAGTACGTAACTCTGCAAAGGTTTTTGTCAGAATTATGGCCCTTTTTAGCTCGACTTTTCGAAGAAAAGGGGAGCTATCCTACTCGCGTCGGTGTCAGCGTTGGTGTCACACCTTGGTTAAGTTTTTCGTACCACCCCACTTTATTTCAAAAGTATTAGAGGTATGGCTTTGAAACTTACCATACTTGTTTACCATCACAACCTCCATCTACAAACAAGGTTTTTGACAGAATTATGGCCCTTTTTTGACTTAGAAAGTGTAGTGAGCTTGGTTAAGTTTTTCGTACCACCACTTTATTTCAAAACCATTGGAGGTATTGCTTAGTAACTAACCATACTTGTTAACCATCATGACCTACATCAACAGACAAGAGTTCATAACTCTTGTCAAAGTTTTTGACAGAATTATGCCCCTTTTTTACTTAGAAAATACATTGAATATGGGTAAAATCCACTTACTGCCTTAACCCTTTGAGATATTGCTTTGAACTTTGAATGCATGTTAACATCATTACCCCCATCTGTAGGCAAGAGAAGGTAACTCTGTCAGGGATTTGTTTTAAAAATTAAGGCCCTTTATTGACTCAGAATCTTGGTTAAGTTTTTCGTACCAGTCCACTTTTTGACTAAACTGTTTGAGATATTAATTTGAAAGTTGGAATACTTGTTTACCATCATGATCCCCAAACATGGGCAGGAGAAGGTAATTCTGTCAAGGATTTTATTTGAACTTGTTGACTTAACCATTTGAGATATTACTTTGAAAGTTGGAGTACTTATGTACCATCATGAGACCTATCTGTAAGCAAAAGGAGATAACTCTGTGAAAAATTTTCTTGATTTGTACTTAGAAATTCCTAGTTAAAGTATTGTGTGCCCTTAACTGTCAAAGTTTTGTTTTATAGGCAAGCACTAAAACTCCTACTGACAGCTCTTGTAGATATTACTTTGAAAGCGGGAGTATTTATGTACCATCATGTCACCTATCTGTAAGCAAGAAAAGATAACTATGTGAAAATGTTTCTTGATTTGTACTTAGAAATTCCTAGTTAAAGTCTTTTGTGCAACTAGCAATGTCATGTACATATATCATTAACCTCTTGAAGTATTAATCTACAGCTTTGCTGTAGTATTCAGGGATATCAAACATTTAAGTTTGATAACTCTTGACTAAATATCTTGCTACTTGTTGTCCTTAATTGTTTATACCTGTTTTTTTTGCTGATAAAGTTTTGTTTTATTGGCAAGCACTAAAAAAAAGTCGAGCACACTGTCCTGCTGACAGCTCTTGTTCGTTGGATCTTTATGGAACCTGGTCAGTATAATTGCCTTGATGAAATCTAGGTCGAGTTCGAACATTCAAGTTATCTGGGCTCAAAAACTTGGTCACGGGGTCAAATGATAGAAAAACCTTGTGTATGCAATAGAGGTTGCATTTTTCATTGGATCTTCATGGAACTTGGTCACTATGACTGCCTTGATGAAATCTAGGTCAGGTTCGAACATGGGTCATCTAGGGTCAAAAACAAGGTCACGGGGTCACATATTGTCATAAGTCCAAGGTGAGCGATATAGGGCCATCTTGTCCCCGATGTTATTTGCAAAAAGTAAATCATAACTCCCGTTTATTCCTTGGCGCAGTCATGTTTCCATCAAGCAACAATACTTGCTACGAAATGTGTACAGTTCTGTACATAAGATCTTTTTCTTTCCAGAGCATCTTTGTAGATTCGTAGCGCACTAATAAAAGATCACTGCTCATCAGTTGAGATATTTTTTTTCTGAAAATTCCTCAGTGACGATGAGATATAGTACTAGGACTTACTTGGTGTAAATCTTTACTGCAATGACATAAGCAATGAAAACATTACTGGTCGGAAACATTTACTCCGTTCATTCAAAGTAAGCATGAGATATGGTTACGTGGATTCCGATTTTGCCGAAACAAGTGTGCTGCGCATTGTATATAGATGATTCACATTTCTAATACTGGTACATAAATAGCGTATGTAGTTTTCTCTTGCAAATATTCGTTTCTGTAGCAATTAGTTTCATTTATTATGAAGTAACAATGCATTCGAATGACCACACCTAAATTGAGCGGCAACGCACATATGAGCGGTAAAGGCGTCACGTGACCTACGTACAGGTTGCTGAAACAAGTCGTGCAATAACTGCAAACCTACTGATAAATCAGATTCAACTGTGTGTGAACGTTCCAGCTACAATTACGCAGAACAAACAATAGCGATTTGTCTATAATTTTGATATAGAATAAACAAGGGAAATTATTTTACTCGTAGCAGCTTCTGTGAGATTGCCTCGTGCAGTAACAGACATGTAACATGCCTCGGGGAATTGCTGTCTTCTTCTCTTACTATACAGGAGAATGAAAAGAGACGGAATAAAATTACAGTTAATACGGAGATAAAACAAGTTTCAGGAAATTGACATTTGCTTTAATGTGACAATTTTAATTCCTTTTAACGGCGAATCTTCGTATTTTATACATGTAAGGCTAAGAAGTAGGCCGCGTATTCGAAACATGCAGACACCGGCCAAGAAAACAGTGAAAGTACATTGTAGTTAAGTGCTGAATACAAAGTGAACACGGACTCCCAAGAAACTCCTTTTAATCTACAGGCATCATAGACCAGAAATAACGGGTTTGAAACTGTTCCAAATCCCAGGTTGAATGTGCCTTTAAAGTAGGGTATGGTTTTGAAACTTTTTGTAGCGTTAGGCGTAAAATGTGCAAGAATGAACCTTTTGTGTCGTGAAGTTAATTAACTCTCAACAAGCTCTTGTTTATTACTTGTTTTGTTTAACCAAATATTCTAGATACTGCATTCGTACTAAGCTGCCGTCGCATGACGAGAAAATTCTCCCATGATTTGATTAGGACCACATCCAATCGAATTTAATTTTCTGACAGACGCGAAAATGCATGTAACTTTTCATCAATGTTTGATTTTCCGTTCCATCTTCTTTTTACAGTCATTTTCTCTTGAGGTTAGTGTCACGAAGATATATGTCAATCAGTGATTAGTATCTTTGCATGCAGATTTTCGTACTTCCAGTCTCTCGCAATGTAATTTAATACATGAAAAAAAAATTCAATTGAAAAAAGAGAAAATAAAAATTGTTCAGATAAAATGACTAACATATTTTGGTAATTGTGTTTTTTTTTCTGTATATTTAAAACTTTGTGATCACTTTAATACCCTCGGATGGAATAAATAAATTTACTGAATAAGATATAATTTCGATAATAACAGAATTGTGTTCTATGTACACCACAACAATGCTCATACGTACTTTTATATTCCTGTCGATTTTTCACGCAAAAAAAGAGTTATGAGAAATCGTTTCTTTTTTCTGTTGTATAGTAAACCATTTCCTTACACAAGGACTAACGTCAAAAAATATTTATCGGTAGAGTACATATAATAATTTATAGATAAATAATGCTTTTCTATGAAATTGAAGTAAGGCGTTCTATAGGTCAAACCAATACACTATTATAGCTCTGTCTGTACTTTACCGCTATAATTCAGGTTAACATAAATAGGGTTAAGGAATAAATCTTATCTAATAATAAAGCAGCACAATTGCAAATATTGACAGATCTGTCTCCTACACGGAAAGGTCTTTATCCGTAATAGTCGGTTTGCTAAAGGATGCAATAATTCAAAATATCCCACAACATTCACATCCGTCTTTTTACTTTTACTGAAACAGAAATTGTTCGTAGATGTGATCTTTGGAACTGTCCAAAAAGTTTTTGAACACAGAATTTAATGCTACAATGCAGTGGTGTTGTCAATATACGTCATGTATTTAATCGGTAAATATAGTGCATGTATATTGTTCTACGTATTCATATCTATTCATATTCTCAAGTATTCAAGATATTTATGCCTTATGTAAGCTAATGTTAAGCAAACGCGCTTTTATATGATAGTTATCATTATAGGTTGAACGTTGTATAAACTAATGAAACTATTTTTACATAGTTATTGTAATGTTTTCCTTGAGCTTTTGAATCGACAAAATAGGAAAAAGAAAAAGTAAGGGATATATGCATATTATCAGCTCGTCTGATTTTTTAAAAAAATGACGAGATGTTGTCGTCAATTGATTGTCGTCGTCGTGGCGTCATCGGTGGCGTTGGTTAAGTTTTGCGTTCAGGTCGCTTACATGGAAACTATCAAAGCTATCACTTTGAAACTTTGGAAACTTGTTCATCAAATACCCTTCTTTACATTGTATCCTAAAGATGCTGAGTCTGACCTGTTTTTTTTTCGGGGGGGGCGGTAAAAACATGAATTTCGATGGATTTTGGTTGATTTGAGAATTGGACATCTTCAACTTCTGTTAGATTGATTTCAAATCGTTCTCAAACAATAAATGGATAATGTACTTTAACATATCGAACGGGTTTTTGAGTCACACATTTGGAAAGGGGGGGGGGATATTTAGTATTTTTGGTCTTCGTAATTTTTAGCTATAAAATAGAAAAACAGTAATATGTTTAATATCTTAAGTTACAATTGACATAAGGTAACTAAATTATTAAGTGTGTAATATATATGAATAAAGACTTTTAAATTAATTGGGATTGTGTTTGGGGCTCATGGGGTCAAAGTCCAGGTTTTTCTTCTAAAAATAGAAAAATGGAGAAAATAAATCTTTAGTTGCAATTTAATTATTGTGACCAAACTTGGTGTCTAGTTATCATTATGAAAACCTTTTGTGGGATTGTGTTCTGGGGTCAGGGTCACTGTTACTTTAAAAATTGATAATAAATTTACTTAAGAGGATAAAATCAGACGAGCGTCATTCACCCGCAGGTGTAGCTCTTGTTTATGCTATTTCCCCCGTGATTATTGGCAATACCTGATCCCCGCAAAAAGAAAAAGAAAAAAATGTATTCATCATAGTTTTATCCCTATCTGAAGGGCCATACATTTGTAACTTCTGTTAGACCCTCTTAAACTCATGTACCTTCTGGTGTTATTCTTTAACACAATGCAGGAACTTACTATTACAGCTTAATGCGCACTGTGTAGACAGTAGTCCCCAATTGTTTTTACCCAATCAATACATAGTGGAGAGTAATTAACACCTGGCCTTGCACGAAAAGCTAATATTGGCAACAAATCGGTAAAGCTTACACATGTAAGTTTCATAATTATACTCCCAGCTGTACTCACCGTTAGTCTTGGATCACAGCTTTAAACTGGATATACGGTTATAAGAGAAAGTGTGTAGCATAGATGACGGATTGCGTAACATTAGCTTGATAAGTTGAATTGTTAACCTCTTCAGCGTAGATGAACAGTAACGCCAGGATACTCGTAAACTTTCATAAAGACCTTCACTTCTTCACAAATACTTTGTACAAGAACATACAGCAAATATTGTGTAGGACTTCGTACCAGCTACTAGCAGTACAATAACAGCATGACTAGCTGATCCTTCTATTGTTACAGTAGGACATGTAATCTTTAAGAAAATGGCTGTTGCGATCGTCCAAAATGATAGTAAAACATAAAAAAAATGAGAAAAAAAAACTGCAAATTAGATCTATGCTCGAGCTGTGGCACACCGAAAAATAAAGTTTGTCATTTGAACTTAACAAAAAATGACTGATCCGCTGGTTCTGCTTTCAAGACTGGATCCACGTTTTGCAACGATACGTCACCTTACCGAAATATTTACGGTGCCATTGATGTAATACGTTTCTTGTCAGAAATTGGAACGCTCCACCTCCAGACCCGGTGCAGATCATCTGTGTAGACAAGTTCAGCTCATGTCTACAAACATGTATAGCCTTAACATTTAGAGGACATTACAATTGCTATACTTGGTTTTCACTTTTAATCCATTTTGCTACTGTCCCTGCCTGTGATGTGTAAACCCTTGGCATAGAGGTCAATATCTACCTAGTCCGTGGTCGAGTGGTTATAATCGTTACTTGAAAATCACTATAATTATAACATCTCATTGATGATAATTTATTCTAGCCATGTTACTACCCATGTCTCATCATGATAAAAAGTTGGCGGTTTAGTACGGACGATAGAATTCTGGTGCTCGTTCTTCAACTAAACGATGGTTAAACAACTGTTAAAATAATTGAACTTCAGCCGAACACTGAGAAAATCATACCGATCACATTTCTTGCAGTCGGCCTACAGGGCGATAATTTGAAAAACGATCGTGATTTTGCTGTATGACATACTTGTTGAGTTAAAGATGGATGCTTTGCGATGCAACGCCTGTTTTGGAAAATAAACTGTGAAAAGTATTTTGCAACAAACTCTCCCCATAGACAGGACTTTTTAGAAAATTAGATCTTCTCTTATGTATCAGTACTTTCGCGCAAAAAAAGACGATGAACGATTCCCACTTTTTATCAAATGTGTGGCTACATAGGGTAATTTGATTCGATGTAAGTGATTTTAACAGCTTTCACATCAGAGTTACTTTCCGTTAACACATTTAACTGTTGTGAAAGAAGATATATGTACTTAAAAAGTAACATTGACAAAGTTCATCGACATGCCAAAGTAACACTGTTACAAGAATTGTCTGGATGACATCGCGCTCGACTATTCTCAGTGCATACCAATAAAACTTTTTTGTCAGTAAAAGGCAAAACAAAGTTTCATACCCCTAAACGCTACAACACATTTTCAAATCAATGTCATAAGTAGTTACTGAGATATTTGCTCGACCGTGCCTTACGCTGAAGTACAAATTTATTAATAAATGTGAATAGTTTTGTCAAACTTTAAGCAAGTAGTAGGTAGTTGGTTTTTTGAATATCCAACTACCAACTACCTACCAAATTGACGCTCATAGTTATTGGACTGGATGGTATTACCTTTTTCATTGACCCCAAATTCCTTTGTAAAACATTACATTGAATATGTACATATGTAGTTGAAAAGATATTACACGAAAACGAAGCTTGTCGTGAAACTTTAACCTTACAATATCCCACGGATATATGTCATTATGACCTTGACCTTGATGGTCCCTGTAAAGTGAACTATCCCTTATGTTAACTTTCATTGACATTTTAGCTGTAGGTGCAAAAAAAAACAACAACAAGAAAACGAAGATTTTCATAAACCTTTAACCTTACAAAAGTATAGCACTCACTCTCTCGTTCACATGAAATGAGTACTTTGTGATTAAGACTGAAAATATCATCACACAGTGTAAATGATAAAAGGCCAGATTGTCAAATATGTTTTACTGTCATTTTATTTACATATTTTTACTCACTTGCAAAATAGTTATCAACAGTGTGCCTTGAAAACCCCGAGAAACGCACTAAATGCGAGTAGTTCGTGTTATAACATTTCCATCAAGATAAGAATAATGTCTCAACGAATCAAAAGTCATAAATACGGATTAACAAGAAGATCTTTACTAAAAGACTTGAACATATGCAGAGATAAAGTAAGTGTTCTTTTTTTGAACTTCGGTTTAAAGGTAAAATGTTTGTTGTGGACTGAAAAAAACAACATTTTATTGTCATAGATGCGTGTACACGTATACAGTCAAACCTGTGTTAACGACCACCTCCGAAAATAGATCACCCTGTGAATAGAGACAAGCAGGGAGGTTACCACGCACTATTAATATATAGAAGACATACCTTTTAATAAAGACCACCTGCAAACAAAGACCACATTTGCAGCTTCCCAACAGTGGTCTTTGTTCACAGTTTTTACTGTACTGCGATTTTCGGTTTTCTGATATCGTGGATATATGACATATAGCCCCTGACAGATGCAATTATACAATAAGTATAATTACTGGTTGTTTCAAATAAGTTGGTCAGAGAAGAAGAGGACTCTTTCTCGGATTTCTTTATTAACTAACCAATCATTCCCGTGCTGTACAAGGTCGTGGGAAGTGCAGACATTGCAAACATAATAACAGTGTATTTAACAATTACTTCTATATTGAAACTAAGACTTTATGTCTGGGAAAGTAATATAGAGAAACAGATTGAAATACCATTCTCGAAAGGTTGCAGTTTAAAATCGCAAAAAGGTCAGACGGAAATATCATCAGAACTCGACTCTATGTTTTGCTTAGTGATTTGTTGTCTCTGAAACGTGAAGATATAAAACAATGCTTAGAATTGTACAGAACAAAATATGCAAAAACGTGTCAAAGTCATTTATCCTTTTATATTTTACCGAACTATTTTGTTGACATTTCTGGAATAAAACCTAATGCCTCAGTCACACTAACACCGTATAGCGTTAACGGACGTCCAACGTATAATAAAATTTTTAATCCGTTCTTGTCCGTTCGCTTGCGTTTCCTTTCCGTTTCTCATGCGGCGCCTGCGCTCCTTGTCCGGCGATGTCCGGCGATGTTCGTTTCATCCGGTGGAAGGTTTTGAGCATGTTCAAAATTTGGAACGTACACCACCGGACAAAGTTGTCCGTTAGATGTACGGTAGCAATGCGCTGGTATGCGTTTTGTTCGTCATTCGTGCGTTCCTTATTCTGTACTTGTCCGGTTCGCATCCGTTTTTGTCCGGTAGACCTGATTCACGGCCGGACTACTACCGGACATGCAACGGATGTAAAGTATTTTCAGCGGAGGATAACTGACAAGGAACGCGTAGGAACTGATAAATAACGGACGTGAAACGATGGTCCACCGGACAAAACTGATTCGAACCGGATAAGTACAGAATAAGGAACGCAATAGTACATTTTGTAACGATTAAAACGCATATACACCAGCGCATTGCTACCGTACATCTAACGAACAACTTCGCTTTTTGCATTTTGGAATAATTTCAGCACGTGTGATGTCTGAGCGAGCGGAAACTATTGTGCCGGAACAAAAAAATATCGGACTCTGTACACCCGTTTTGTCCGTCACATCACCGGTAGAAATACGATCGTCAAACGTTTGAAGAACGTTTTGTTAGTTTCTCATGCGTTGCGCTTACGTTTTACGCGGTACAAGTCCGTTATTAGAACGTTGTTTGTCCTGTAAATGTGCGTTGATCGTGCGATCATTGAGCGTCTTTGTCCGTTTCATGCACCCCATACACCGATCGCTAGCGGGGGATGCCTTTCGTCACCGAATAACTTTCTGCAGCAATTTTTCTATACGTTGGGCGTCCGTTATCGCTATACGGTGTAGTGTGATTGAGGCATAAAAGATGAAGTTTAGACAACAATGTTTGACCTGAATGTAAAGCCAGCAGTGTGTCGAAACTGTTGACATTAGGCAAACTACAGTGTGATACTCTTTGGCTACTTATATCAAATCCAGCATCACACTATGGCAAAGAATCCTGTGATCAAGTGTAGCCCTTTAGCTGCATTTTCAAGACTATGTTACATTTTATTCTATTTAAGACGGATGGAATCATTTGAAGAATAATTACGTAGAAATGTCTTACGGTGTCTACTCTAAAACTTCTTTTTTTTTTGAGACAATGCAAAATTGTCACATCGGATTACCTTTTCTGTTTCCGTCCATTAACGAGAGTGGTACATTTATAATGGTACATTATGAGAGAGCCAGGTGTAAGACTGGTTTTACTGTTTATAATAATATTTAAGGAGAGACGTAAACATAACTATTAACTCTTGACAGGCAATACCAAACATCATTTTTTGTAGAATAGTAAACCTTTCTGAAAATTGAAAATACAGATAAGAAAAGTTTGACTTCAGTTTGACTGACGCTGACTTTTGTGTACAGTAACATGTCACATCTATATATATTCATACTTTGGTTCAATGTCATAATTATGTTGAATTTACATATCAAAATGTGCGATGACGGTAATTATTTCCTACTGGCATAAATGAGTCAGTGATATTAGACTTGTCTAAGACAAATTGACTAACTACATAACCGACTTACAATATATTTGCATAACTAAACATGTTAGTGACATATAAATGACCTTGTCTTTTCTCGGTCATCATATATTAGCTGCCAATTAACTTTGTTATTACACACTAATATTCTTCATCTCGTGTGACCCTATACACTCTTTTCAATTCGGATGACGATCCAGAGATGTGCATGAACTACCAGAAACTGTCCAATGGCGTTTTCATTTTATTAATTGTCATAGAACGTACAGACACATGGCATACGATTCTACGACTTTTACTATCGCAACATCACACTTATACAGATATTGCAAACGCACGTGATGTGGAATGAAATGACCAAATATTACCGAATGTTCATGAATAATGTCAATTGCTTTTCTTTGTGAAAATGCTCTGCAAGAGAGAAATAAGAGCATCGTAGCTTTTCTCTAGTAACAAAATCAAATATTTGGGATAAAACTATCCTTGTGGACAGGACCAGTTCAGGCTCGGAAGTCTCTAGGACCGCCTGCTTCCTATTAACTTGTATGCGGTCCTGGAAAGTTGCAATGAAGTAATGGAGTGCATGTGTTTGTAAACACAGGAAACTCCGTTTATAACGAACTTCCTGGGACCATTTAATATGTTCGTTATATCAGTTGTTTGTAATATCCGTATTCTATTTCATATAAAAATTAATACAGAAACAAGAGCTGTCCCTCCCAAGTGACGAATGCCCCCGAAAGAGGTGCCTCACAGTCTGTGTCCTCTCCATGTGCTCAATAAATGTGCTATGTAATTTTAAAATCCTTCCATGCATGACAGAGTAATCATGCATACAGTATTCCATTACTTTAAACACTAAGTGTGACCTTGACCTTTGAGGTAGGGACTTGGGTCTTGCGTGCGACACATCCGCTTGATGTGCTAGACATTTGTGCACAGTTATTTTAAAATCCTTCAAAGCATAATAAAGTTATAGTCCAGACACAAATGTATGCATATATACAGGATTCCATTACCTATAAACTCTAAGTGTGACCTTGACCTTTGTGGTAGGGATGTGGGTCATGCACGCGACACGTCGTCTTGATGTGCTAGACATTTGTGCCAAATTATTTTAAAATCCTTCAAGGCATGACAAAGTTACAGTCCGGACACGAATGTGTGCATATATGCTTATATAGAGGAATCCATTACCTTCAAACTCTAAGTATGACCTTGACCTTTGAGCTAGGGACGTGGGTCTTGCACGCGACACGTCATCTTGATGTGCTAGACATTTGTGCCAAGTTATTTTAAAATCCTTCAATGCATGACAAAGTTACAGTCCGGACACGAATGTGTGCATATATGCTTATATGGAGGAATCCATTACCTTCAAACTCTAAGTATGACCTTGACCTTTGAGCTAGGGACGTGGGTCTTGCACGCGACACGTCGTCTTGATGTGCTAGACATTTGTGCCTAGTTATTTTAAAATCCTTCAATGCATGACAAAGTTACAGTCTGGACACGAATGTGTGCATATATAGAGGATTCCATAACCTTCATACTCCAAGTGTGACCTTCACCTTTGAGGTAGGGATATGGGTCTTGCACGCGACACGTCGTCTTGATGTGCTAGACATGTGTGCCAAGTTATTTTAAAATCCTTCAATGCATGACAAAGTTACAGTCCGGACACGAATTTGTAAGTGGGGACGCACGGACGGACGGACAGACGGACAGACGGACGGACGGACAGACGGACAGACGGACAGACGGTGCGATTTTAATATGCCACCCTTCGGGGGCATAAAAATCGGGCCGAGAAAATTTGTTCCTTATATCCGGATTTTTGCTATATCCGGAGTTGTTATATACGGAGTTTATTGTAGTTGTTTGAATGCAATTTTCAGTCACGTGTTGAAAAACGTCGCAGAGGAAATTACGAACCTAAAATAAATGTAGCATCAGGTAAAATTTGAAATGAAAATAACAATTCGGAGGTAAGTCCTGCTTCTATATGAAAGATAGCACGAGGCTCATTGTGAAGGTAAGAGGAACAAGTAACGACCGTTGGGGGCAAATCTCTTTCAGTTTAATAATTATTAGTACATTTTGTATTTTAAAAAAAAATCAACTATATGGCTAAATTATTATTGATGATAAAATTGACCTTATGGAGAGGGCTGTTATTAATGTTATAAAAACTTGTAGCCAGATCTGTTCTTCCAGTGTGTTAAAGTATAAAAACGTAAACTTGTGAAGGGTGTGTTTGGGGACGTGCCAGCCTACATATTGTTCAAGTACCTATACGGCAGATTCATTTTACTAATACTATAGTGATCTGATACTCCTGTGGAATTTTTAATTTTGTGAACAAACATTTTACAGAAAAGTGTTAAAATACTGTGAAGGTATGCTTGGTTTATATCGAAGCTACTCAACGCTTAGTATAATATAAGGATTTGAATCCTACAGTCAGAACTGTGAACAGTGACCACAGAGTGGAAGATGTTACAGTGGTTTTTGTTGACTGGTGGTCCTTAGTCACATGTGTTTCTACAATAGCTGAAGAGTGCAAGGTTATCTTCCTGTTTGTCTTTATTCAGTTTATACTAATTTATTTTAGCTCGATTGTAAAGAAACTTGTAGCTAATTGAGTCACTCGCGAATCCGCTTCCTGGAAAAACCAGTACTGGTGTCATATGAGGAAGTACGGTCGTGACCCCAGTGGGGCTCGAACTCTTGTCTTTATTTGCATGAAGATCTATCAGATGTGGCTATTCACTCAGGTTTGACTGTAATATAATGAAACGTTTCGGTTAAACAGAAGTAGTCCGATGACAGAAAAGGGATTTTCTAGTAAATTTTTTAAATTTTAAAGGGGTAAGTGACATGTAAAATTTAAACCTATTCTGCAACTCCAGCAAGGGCCATAATTTGCATAAAATTCACTCTTGAGTTACAATGCATCTTATAGTATGCTGATTGTCTTATATCCATAGAGAGCGTGTTAAAGATTCTAATTAATTCTACGTAAAACTTTAAACAAGCTACCGCGCTGCCGCAAGTGCCAGCAATATCCTCGTTAAAAACAACATCATTTTCTGACAAGTATAAATTATATTATTAAAGTTGTTTTGCAGTGCTCAAATTCATATGATGAATAGTTAAAGTTCCATTTATCAGTTTGGATGTAAAAGTTTGTGTTGCTCTTCTACGTTATTACTAAGAATGACGTCTTACCGGAAAACTTACCGTTAGTTTGCAATCACTTTTAAATTAGTGCAGTACGTTTTACAATGACACTGTACGACCTAGAAACGCTTCCTTACAACACTTTTTGTGAAGAAAGAACTAAAAATATGAAAGAAAGGAAATACGACTGTACTATTTAAGAGTAAATAGGACAAAGTTGTATTATTATTCTCACCGAGTATTGATCACTTTAAGCATTTGTATTTTAAGTGGTAAAAGAACTGTAAGCAAAAGTACAGGAAACAATTTGCATGCTGTTTGAATGAACATGTTTGTCCCAAATTCTTGTATCTGGGAAAATGAAAGCTTCCAATAACCAATTTATTACTTATTGCAGAATATACTGAACATTTGTTAATGCAAAATTGCATCGTGTATACTAAATACATGCAGCTTGGTGACATGCCCATTTAATGGAACTATTTGCATGATGCTATGGAAATGACATTCAAACGGCTTTTTCTTCCCAGTATATAACCACACAGAATGTCATTTCCTCTTTATTTGTATTTAGTTGCCATGCACTCGTTATTTTGTAACCAGAACATAGAAACCTAGTACGCAGATCTCTTGGAATAAAGAAGGAACTTCAAAGGCAGTGTATACAAGCATATCCCGTGTATGAAACAGCGTGGTATAAGAGGGTATTACTGTTAAGATAGTGTAGGCTGCTGTGAAAGTAATTATGTATCATACCACAGCATAACTATTTCTTACTGTTGTATCCTAGAAAGTTAGGACGGCTACCAGTGCTCGCCCATCATTATGCTTCACCATGGCTACCAGTGCCTGTCATCGTTATGCATCACCATTGCTACAAGCGCCTGCGTCACCATGGCTACCAGTGCCTGTCATCGTTATGCATCACTATTGCTACAAGTGCCTGCGTCACCATGGCTACCAGTGCCTGACATGGTTATGCATCAAAATGGCTACCAGTGCCCGTCATCAAAATGAATCTCCATTGCTATAAGTGCCTGCGTCACCATGGCTACCAGTGCCTGACATGGTTATGCATCAAAATGGCTACCAGTGCCTGTCATCATAATGAATCACCATTGCTACAAGTGCCTGCATCACCATGGCTACTAGTGCCTGACACATCGTTTTACATAAAAACGGCTACCAGTGCCTGTCATCGTTATGCATCACTATTGCTACAAGTGCCTGCGTCCCCATGGCTGCCAGTGCCTGACATGGTTATGCATCAAAATGGCTACCAGTGCCCGTCATCAAAATGAATCTCCATTGCTTCAAGTGCCTGCATCACCATGATTACCAGTGCCTGACATGGTTATGCATCAAAATGGCTACCAGTGCCCGTCATCATAATGAATCACCATTGCTACAAGTGCCTGCATAACCATGGCTACCAGTGCATGACCAGCGTTATGCATCACGATTGCTGCTAGTGCATGTCTACCATATTGCATCACCATTGCTGCCAGTGCATGTCCAATGTAATGCTTCATGATTGCTACCAGTGCATGTCCATTGTTATGCAATATGATTGCTACCAGTGCATGTCAATGTTTATATCACAATTGCAACCCGTGCAATTGTCCAATGATATGCATCACGATTGCTACCAGCAGTGCATGTCCAACGTTATGCATCACGATAACTTCGAGTGCATGTCCAATGTTGTGCATCATGATTGCTACCACTGCATGTTCAGTGTTATGCATCACGATTGCTACAAGTCCATGTCCAATGCTTTGTAGCACGGTTGCTACCAGTGTATGTCCAATAGAATGCTTCTCGATTGCTACCAGCAGTGCATGTTCAACGTTATGCATCACGATTGCTACCAGTGCATGTCTAACGTTATGCATCACGATTGCTACCAGTACATGTCCAATGTTTTGCATCACAATTGCTACCAGTGCATGTCCAACGTTATGCATCACGACTGCTTCCAGTGCATATCAAATGTTATGCATCATGATTACTACCAGTGCATGTCCAACATTATGCATCACGATTGCTACCAGTGTATGTCCAATAGAATGCTTCTCGATTGCTACCAGCAATGCATGTTCAACGTTATGCATCACGATTGCTACCAGTGCATGTCCAACGTTATGCATCACGATTGCTACCAGTGCTTGTCAAATGTTAAGTATCACGATTGCTACCAGTACATGTCCAATGTTTTGCATCACGATTGCTACCAGTGCATGTCCAACGTTATGCATCACGATTGCTTCCAGTGCATGTCAAATGTTATGCATCATGATTACTACCAGTGCATGTCCAATGTTATGCAGCACGATTACTACTTGTGCATGTCCAATGCAATGCATTACGATTGCTACCAGTGTATGTCCAACGTTATGCATCACGATTACTACTAGTGCATGTCCAATGCAATGCATAACGATTGCTACCAGTGTATGTCAAATGTAATGCATCACGATTGCTACCAGCAGTGCATGTCCAACGTTATGCATCGCGATTGCTACAACTGCATGTCCACCCTTATGCATCTCGATTGCTACCACTACATGTCCAATGTTATACATTACGATTGATACAAGTCCATATAAAATGTTATGCATCACGATTGCTACCAGTACATGTCCAATGTTATGCATCGCGATTGTTACCATTGCATGTCCACCGTTATGCATAACAATGACCACCTGTGCATTTAAACCGTGATGGACCAATATACTATAAGTACATCCCACTGTTATGTACCAACATTACTATCAGTGCATGTCCAATGTTATGCATCAATATAACTCCAGTACATGTCTAATTTAATGCATCAACATGACTACTTGTGCACGTGTGCATGTCCTCTGTTATGCATCAACATGACTACCAGTGCAAGTCCACTGTTATGCATCAACAAGACTACCAGTGCATGTCCTCTGTTATGCATCAACATGACTACCAGTGCAAGTCTACTGTTATGCATCAACAAGACTACCAGTGCATGTCCAATTTTATGCATCAATATGACTACCAGTGCGTGTCCACTGTAATGCATCAACATGACTATAAGTGCATGTCCACTGTTATGCATCAACATGACTATAAGTGCATGTCCACTGTTATGCATCAACACGACAACCAGTGCATTTCCACTGTTTTGCATCAACATTACAACCAGTGCATTTCCACTGTTTTGCATCAACATGACTACCAGTGCATGTAATCCGTTATGCAACAATATGACTATCAGTGCATGCCCACTATTATGCATCGCGGTTACTACTAATACATGTCTAACGTTATGCATAAACACGACTCCCAGTGAATGTCGACTTTCATGCGTTACGATGGCTACCAGTGAATGTCGACCGTTATGCATCACGTGATTACTAGTGCAGGTCGACTATTATGCATCAACATGTCTACCAGTTGATGTCGACCGATATGCAGCAACATGTCTATCAGTTAATGTAGACCGGTGTGCGTCAACATGTCTACCAGTTGATGTCGACCGATATGCATCAACATGTCTACCAGTTCATGTCGGCCGATATGCAACAACATATCTACCAGTGCATGTCGACTGTTGTGCATCAACATGTGTACCAGGTCATGTCAACCGTTATGCATCAACATGACTACCTGTGTATTTCGAAAGTTATGCAACAGCATGGCTGCCAGTAAATGTCGGTCGTTATGCTTCATGATGACTACCATCGCATGTCGACAGTTATGCATCAACATAGCTACTAGTGCACGTTTTGATCTGGATGACTACCATTGCATGTCAACTGTTATTTATCACCACGTTTTACAATCTGAGACACGTTTGAACCACGGCATTTCCTACTAGCAAAACAGTGGGGACGTAAGACGCATTTCAATGCATCAATATGTTGACATATTAAGATCCATATAGATATGTAACATGAATTCACTTGTAATAGTCTAGCACTTTCATACTTTTTCTAGGAAATCACGACGATAAGATACTGTCACTACAACACAGTCACAGATAATTCTTTAGAAGATAATGTGTTGAATTGAGAACCGGAGTAAACGTTGCTAAATTTTTGTGCAGATAAAAAGTCAATTCAAAAAGTAAAAAAAAAAATGTAAAATTCAATGTAGCTTCTAACACACCTTAACCAAAGAAAATAATAAAAAGAAAACGATGGTGAGGTTAAAAGTCTCCCAGGCACTTTAACACAACCTTGAAGGACCACCCAAGATCAGAGTCAGGTTTAACACACTGCACTATGCGATTAAAACTTTTCAAGTGACAGTCTGTGCAACCTGAAGACTAGTCCGCAAATAAACACTGTCATATTTTATGACTGCTGCGCCATACGGGTGTATGTTTGAACAAGTAATACTTCAATATATAAATATCAGATTGATAATATTTTAAGCTTTGTTTTATTGTTCTTTACCCCACACAGAGTTATTTCTTCTGTAATCGATTCTATATAGGAGTTCCTTGTTATGAAATGACAGTCATAGGCAGGGGTGTGCTGACAAAAGTAACTGTTCTGTTTATGAAGATAAATAACTTTCCTTGAATAGTCCATACATTTTTATTAGGAGAAGCCGTAAGCTACGGTTTTATTTAGTGCTACTGAGCCCTTCCCCCGTGTGACAGGTCATATTGTATAGGTTACTGATGGAAAACGATCCGGGTCTCGCCATGAAGTACTTCTGGCGGTCGCTCTAAACTATCGGCATGTTACAAATACATCTAGGTGAACTGAGGTAACAAATGTGACGGTGCCAAACATCATCTTGCACAAATTAAACAATCACAACTTTATCATATTAGAGATCGTGTCCTTATATATCTGTTTCGTTATCAAAACATATCAAGAATTGCAAGATGAACTCCGCTGCTGCTGTCTTTTTTTGTCTTTTTGTCTATTTTTTTTTTTTTTTTTTTGGCACCTTAGATGGCGTGACAGGGGTCGGGGTGCATCCCCTTACAGCCGCTTCTACTGTCTTAACCAGCGTGTGTTTCGATTGTCCCGCTGAAACAAACCTAGATTACTGTTATATAACCGCTTTTTTTGCAGCCACCATTTCTTGAGTGAATTCATTTCAATCAGGATGTGCCCAGAACGTGTGACTCCTTTCTGATTCATCGTTCGACCGAAGAGAAACGTACAATGTATTGTGTTTGAATATTTTTGTTAAACATCTGACAGATAGATTGTTAACCGTTTTTAAGAGACTTTCAACTAACACTTCTAAATTTCTCGGAACTGGATCAAAGACTGTTGCGATCGACGTAGCTCTCGGGACCTCTTGTTTCTTTTGTATTTTAAGACACATAATGCACTGTTAGAATAACAAATAAATCAAGCAAAAGAGTTTCCTCATTCACCGTCAATGTTTTGACAGCAATGAGTTTATGGGAATTCGAAATGGGAAAGAATAGACAAACTGAATCGCAGAATTTAACGGGATTTATTGTAATTGATTATCCGTCAGTCTAACACAGAATTGTATTATTTACAAAAAGTTTCTCAGAATACGGCTAGTCTGTCGTTAAGAAACCCTGTTTCCGAAATTATCACAGGTTTTTTACTGTTTTACGTAAATTTTTGAAAACATCTTACATGCAGAAGAGGTCACCGTCTCGCGGTGGAACCTATGATCGGCGTATTCCACTGTTCGGCTTTTTACGTAATATCATAATGGAATTGTTACACGCTTTTCCCATGGCTATTAAACAATATTTTGTCCATAATCACGTGTAAACTTTGGTCACGTGACCCTCACAAATTCACAACAGCAACAAAGAGCCCTAAGGCTTGAAAATAAATTTTAATTTCTGCAGCCAGAGGTGATATAGAATTGTAATCAAAGCGTTGAAACTACTTAAAAACTGTGGGTGGGACAAGTTGCTAAGAAAATTCCAGCCATGTCTAATATAAATGGTTTTATTTATACTACATGTACACTAAGTTGGCGTACTATCAACTTTTTTGATACTGCTTGAAAAAGTCAAGATTTAATCCTGCATCAAAAGTTTTCTTGGGCTATAGCTGTTGATGTACATATACATTTTGTATTTAATACTGAACAATAAAACACAAAACATAGGATTAGAAGCAGTTCATTTACAAAGACATAACCTGTCAACAGAGACAGACAATACATTAGATTATGACATAGTCCCATGAAGGAATGATGTGTCGCTTTTTAAATGTATGCGGTGTGCCGTAATAAAAGTTATATATCAATAAGATTAAACAACTAAACGCTCTAACCACTACAGACCCAAAACAAAAACAAACAAAACACCTTCATTGGGATACAAACTCACGATCGTAAGATTACTCAAACTCAAACTAGTTTATTGCATTTTAGGTCTCGAGTCCATTCACATTTACAAAACAAAAAATATTCAATACTATGTGTGACTGTACAGTAGATATGTTATAGAAAGTGATTATACCTGAACAAACGATACTCTAAGTATATGTGATAGCCCATTATTACATACATACACATATATACAAATTTTATATTATCTAATTACCGAACTAAGATGTTCTCATTTTCATATTATGTAGTATAAAAAAATTGCAAGATTTTAAATCTGCGTTTCACTTTTTTGAACATTAGCATATTAAACTTATGCAAAGAAGGAATCATAAAATAGTTTCATTTTATATACATTGTAAGTATATCGTTCTAAGTGTACAATAAATCAGACAAATCAGTAAGAAATGACTGGTATTCATTTACTACATGTGCAACATTATTCTACACAATATTATAAATCTATCTCGGTAAACCTTTAGCAGTATCTGCGGTTAAAGCTACATATTAAGTAAAACAATTTCAACAATGTCAGTTGAATACATGTACCATATGAATTACTATGAGCTATAATATCAAGCAATTCATGTATAAACAAAGAAAAGAGAGTTGAGATTTTAATACAACCCTGTTTCAACCCAATATGGCAGTCACATATGCCGCTTGAAATGGAACCATTTCTAACACGAGCTTTGGCAGCTTTTTAAAAAGCCTTAATTGAATTTAACAATTTACCAAATCTGACTAAAGTTCACGATCTTCTGAAATGAAGCCTCATAGCGTAGCGTTTTTGGGGACATGATTTTAATCAGTTTGACAATTTACCTTTATTTAACACACTGGTGCCAATTTGCAGTGTTTAAATAACACTCTATCGACACTATCTTACGCTTCATAAAATCGATAAATTCTACATACATGTATAATTTTGTATGTTTCTGGCATAAGCATATTTTTAGCGAGTCAGAATAAAAGATAAACACATTACCTTCCGTTGAATAACCTGATCTGAATCCACCTTGCTCTTCGGTGATTATACTAAACACAATTGCATTAAACGTTGAAATATTGATAAAAACTTTGCTTAAAATATCCAAAGTGCTATACCTCTGACTGTTATTATAAGGTTTGTTAAGATGACCCTTTTTAGGTGTCCGAAGGACAACCTATAGTACCTACCGGCATTTTGAGACTTGATTCTTAAACCGAAGACTGATTATTCTCATCTGAAAATCGTCCGACACAAAATAGTTCAACGATCAGAATCAAACATTAGAAATTGTACGTATATTGCCGAAAACACTTCATGCTTGTTGAATAATTCATGCTAAACTCTATACAATCGTTTATCATACAGAACCATTTTCGTCATATGTTGATATATTTTTTCTACACATAGTATGCTCGGAGTCAGATTGTTTTATTTATACTGTAAACAGGCACTCTTCACATATTATCCGCCATTGAAGAAAATAGTCAGGGCAAACAATATTCCCGATCGGAGGATCTCGGCAGATTCCGTTAACCCATGCCGAGGTGTTCCGATTGATAGTGTGTTACGAGATATTTTTCCGCCATATTGGATACAAATTGACTGACCAGCGATAATTACAAACCAGGGTGGATGTGAGAATATCCGTTAAGAAAGGAGAAGGCAAAAAATGGTCAAGATTTCCGAAACATGTATGCAAATTGCGTTAGCGGTAAGTCAACCTTGGGTGATTCGTAAATAAATTAGACTGTATCTAAACTCTTTTCAAAGGAGAATTTCTCTTTGACCGGAAGCAATTATTTGTAAATTCACTACTGTACATATAAAATTGAGTATGGTCTCAGACATTGACAGACATACAATGTGCGTATTACTATCTGTTACGTGTAACTGTTATCTGTGGTATATCTTTCTATCATAATCATCTTTGATAAGCTTCCGGGTGAACTCGTACCTTAGTCCTCTCGTACCTGAATTGGTAAAAAAGTCAACTCGTACCCTACATGTATGTAGTCAACTCGTAGCTTTTGTTTCAAAACTGATTTTTTCAGGTGAAAGTCAGTTATTGTCAATAGTTTGTAGGTGCTTTTATCATAAAACATGTATATGTTAAGTTAAAATTTATGATTGAAATGTTAAAAATTTGTTTTTTTTTTCTTTAACTTTCTGTTGCATGCAAGAAAATAAATTACTTTGTAGGGTATTTTCATGCGGCCTGAGTGTTTGGAATTAACAAATTGATGAACATGTACATTAAGTAATAGAGGCATGAATGAAAATTCATGAAAATATGACTCGTAGGGTTTTTTATTGTGGGTCAAATACAGGTATTTCAAAACTTTCATGGGTTAGAACCCAGGAGCTTGGGTTTACTAAACACCCTTGCCATGCTTGTATACATTAAAAAGTTAACTGTTTATCTGGTTATAATTTTTCTTAATTCTGTAAAACATAACTTGTAAAGACTCTAACATTCTTTCTTTCAGGGAAAAAGGCATACTTGAAGTTGAATGATAGACTGAATCCAGACTGGGTCCCGTCAGTAAGCTTTTAAGCTGTACTTGTTGGCCGATGCTAACAGAAGAGGAAATGCCATTGGTACTCATCTTGGACTCTGATGAAACTGGCGCTACTTTGCAGATGGACATTGATGGTGATTTAATGGATGATATGAATGCAATTTTACAGAAACTAAGGACCGAAACGTCTGAGCTGAAAACTGAAGTGCTGAAACTGAAGACGAGATTCGATATTGACTATTGCACGGACAATAATGACAAATTGAAGAACCTTGACTCTAATGAAAGTTTTATGAAACTAAGACTTGACCTGTCCAATATGTTCTTTAGCAGATGAATTTGATACAACACAGCCAACTTTATCAAAACTGTTCACTGCAACTATTGCAGATGTGTAAGAGAATGCGGAAGCTCATTAGATGACCAGAACATGAAACATTCTGAAAAACTATGCTAATGGAATTTCACAAATACTTTGGCAACTAATTTGCAATGATTTTCGACTGTTTTGAGATGTTGAAAAGCCATCTGGACTTGATGTCTAAAGCCACGCTTGGACAAAATAATTTATGTTTATATGTTGAGTTTACCCTTTAAGGTAGAATTATAAACAGCCAATTTACTAAATAACTGTGTCATTGTCGTCACAGTAAAAAAAACTTAACTCATTCTTATTCAGCGAATAAACATGATAAATGACAGGGAAATTGCAGTTTTATATTTACATTATACCAAGATAAAGAAGCCTTATTTAACGTCGCATATGATCAACAGACAACATTAGCTACAAAGCTATTGTGCGACAAACAGGGTATCCAGTAACAAGTACTTACCTTTTCCCAGAAGCCGGAAGCTTCTCTTTATCTTCCTAACACTACCCTTTTCTAATGCTGAGCGCCTAGCAAGGGAGCTGTCAGTACCATTTTTTCTCATCTTTGGTATGACGCGGCCGAGGATCGAACCCACGACCTCCCGCACACTAAGTGGGCGCTCTAACCACTAGGCTATCGCGGCGGTGCAGGTCACTCAAGGTACAGAGTGAAACAATATCCGTATAATCCGTCACTACCTTAATAACCCTATTAAATTGTTGTAAAAGTTTTCAATTAGTAGTCTAGTAGATATGAATAGGGTTTTCACATGCTTAAGAAATAGCTTATGCCCTTGGTTTTGTTGAGGAGGAGAGTTTATTTATTTGACTTAATTATTTAATTATAATTATTTATTCATTCTACAGGTATAGGGATTTAATGCCTTGTTTAATGGCCGTTAAGTGTATGCATGTGCGTCTGTACATCTGAGTTCAGCTTGTCCGAGCTGTTACTATCCATGTATTGAGGAATTCTGAAATAACTTGGCACAATTGTTCACCATCACGAGATGGAGTGTCATGCCCAAGAACCAGGTCCCTAGTTCTAAGGTCGATGTCACTCTCTTAAAGGTTAAAGGTCAAATTCAAGAATGACTTTGTTTGGAGCATATCTTCTTCATGCTTAAGGGATTTTGATGTTACTTGTCACAAATGTTCACCACCATGAAACGAAGGATCCTGTGCATGAACAAGGTCTAGGGTCAAGGTCACACATAGAGGTTCATTGTTAAATCCAATAATATCTTTGTCCGGAGAATTTCTGCATGGAGGGATTTTGATTAAACATGGCATAACTGTTCACCACCATGAGCTACCCTTGTTTTTAGAATTACTTCCCTTTGTAGTTACTGTAAAAAGCTTACTTTTTAACTTTTTTTATTAATGACTGGCTGTTGAGATTTCCTGTGGTACAACATGCATGTTACATCTAATATTTATACCCCCGAAACCAATTTAAGGGGGTATATAGGAGTCACCCGGTGGTTGGTCGGGCGATCAGTCTGTTGCATTTTCCTTGTCCGGAGCATAACTTGAAAACTACAAGTTGGAACTCAATACAACTCATACAATGGTCAAGCGCATTGAGAGGAAGTGCAGTGTTCAAGAACCATAACTCTATCTTGACTAATTACAGAATTATTGCCCTTTGTTTCTTTTCCTTGTCTGGAGCATAACTTGAAAACTACTGATTGGAATTCAATACAACTTTGTACAATGCTCAAGCACATTGAGAGGAAGTGCAATGTACAAGAACCATTACTCCATCTTGACTAATTACAGAGTTATTGCCCTTTCTTACTTTTCCTTGTCTGGAGCAGAACTTGAAAAGTACTAGTTGGAATTCAATACAATTTCATACAATAGTCGCGCAATGAGAGGAAGGGCAGTGTACAAGAACCAAAACTCTATCTTTAGTAATCACAGAGTTATTGCCCTTTGTGACTTTTCCTTGTCCAGAGCAGAACTTGAAAACTACTTGTTGGAATTCTATACAACTTCATACAATGGTCAAGTACATTGAGAGCAAGTGCAATGCACAGGAACGTTAACTCTATCTTGAGTAATTACAGAGTTATTGCCCTTTTTTACTTGTCCGGGGCATAATTTGAAAACTATTGGTTAGAATTCAATAAAGCTTGATACAATGCTCAAGCACAATGAGAGGAAATGCAGTGAAAAAAGAACAATAACTCCATCTTGACTAATTACTATTAATCACATTTAGTGATAGGTCTAATTAGGTATTATTTTACATACTTGAATCCCACCATCAGGGGGTGCTGTGACCAAGAACCATAACTCTAGCTAATCCCATAATTGATGTATTTATTACCCTTCCATGAAATTGCCAGCTGTTTGATTGGTCAATGACACGGAAGTTCATATTGATATGAATGGGTAAGCTGGTAATATACACTTGTCATATCCTGTCATTGTACCCCACACTAAACGTGGGTGTTCACATTTAGTACATCAATGGAGCAATCATATTCAAACTAGAATGCAGCTCTGCAGTATTGAATCATCACTGTCCTCTTGTTACAATGTAACAATACCATTTAAGATCTGTATGCTTTGGGAAGTGGTCACCATTATCGTATAAAGGACACCTCCAGTGCCTTCAGCGCTTTGATTATTGATTGTCATGAGAACTGATAGAGACTTCTTTCCACGAAGAACTTCATTTACAAAAATATTACAGTATACCTTACGGATATATGGTAAAATACATACCAATACATGAATGTGAATCACATGTACAGGCACGACAAGGACAAATATAAAGTGTTCTAAGAGTTCCGGTTTTCAGGAAACTAATCAACATATATATCTTATTTTAGGAAACAATATTATACCCTATAACACATATAGATGTAGTTGTATTTACTGTATATATCTTAATCATATATCACCCTCTGAACAAACATAAATGATATACATCTGCAAACTGTACACATCACACAGTCATATTCACACACGTAAGAACATTTTGCACACATCTTCAATGTTCTTATTTTCAGAATAAACGCATTGTGTGTTTAATTATTTCTGAAAAAAATCATTCAATCTTGTTTGTTTTCTACTATCACATTTTTGCGTCACAATATTGTCTTCTACAAATGATTGCATCTTTAAAAGTCTTTGCAAAAATCAATGTCTTTTTCAATGCAAAGTTTTTTCATTCGTAGCAAAGATCCTATAGTAAAACATCCTGATATGTGATATCACTTCCCGGGGAGGAATGCCGCATGCTATTCAATCACTTTCATCATATCATCTCTTGTCCACAAAACGATTCAAGCATGTTTGATTCCAACTGATCTGTGTCATCCTCAGTGGGTACATCTTTCTTAATATCAGAAAAAATATTGTCTGTTACATCTGAATGTCCTAAACTAAAACTGCAAATGGTACATCATTATCAAAATCATCATTACCATCAGCACAAACAGCATTTTCATAACCAAATCCCACTGACTTGAAACATTTCACAATTGTTTCTTTCTTCAACTGATCGCAAGTTTTTACCGTCACAGTTATGAACTTAAAAAGGATTACTTTCTTGCACTCTTCTGCCACATAATCACAATCATCCATTATGCTTTTTATGACATAAGCTAATATATCCTGTAATGGGCTTTAAATGTCCTTATGATACCATGGTCAAGGGGCTGTAAGTGAGAGGTGGTGTTAGCTGGTAGAAACTTGACACACACATTTGCGTGTTATAATTACCGTCCTTCCCATGTGAAGAGGTGTCATCCAATATCAAGAGGATTTTCCTGTCCTTGGTCCACATTTGAAAATTCAAGCTATTCAACTGTTTTTTTGTAAACAACATTGTCTAGCCATGCCCTTTTTGCCACAAAAGTAACGCCACACTTTTTCTTGTCAACACTCTTAAAACACCAAGGGTTTTCAAATTTCCAAATAACAAAAGGTTTTAACTTTTCTCCACTAACACTAAAGGCAAACATAATAGTGGTCATATCCTTTGACAAATTATTTCCTATTGTTGAAGACCCCAAAGGTAGATTTGCCGTCACCATATTTCTTTAACAATGACTGAAAAATTAAATCATAGACAAACTTTAGCAAGAAGCTTTAATAATAGTTCAGTCTGTGTATCTACAAAAATGTATTATGAATCAAACTTTATCAACATACTAGTAATATAAAATGTATATTTTCAATAAAAAATGAAGTATAAACATTTGAGATCAACAGTAAATGATTTCTGTGTATCATACCTTCAATGGCGGCTTAGGTGTTGAATTATATTTCCTAATTATCTCAATTTTATGTTTGAGAGACAATTCAGAATGTATTATGTTTCCTGCACAATCAGTTGTCTTTTTCAGCTCTTTAACTGCATTTGAAATTTCATCATCCTCTATAAGTCCATTAAGTAGAATACATTCTAATCAATTCATATTGTCTACATTTTGTATTTCTGAATCTTACACACTATTATTACAGATTTCATATGGAAGTGAATTTTAAGAGTGGGCTTCTAAAGGAACAAAATAATTAATTTAATGTTAAGTCTACGGAGGTTTAAATGTCAAATTTAAATTCTCTGCCATATGAAATGTGTACCACTCGATCTGTTTGAAATTCATGTAACGGAAGTATTTATCTAATGTGCTCAGTTGAAATTCAAGTGAGTTTATAGTAAAAGTGTTAAGAGATTGATAGAATTTGCTTTGTTTACAAACCAAAAGTGAAATGAGATTTTAATTTTCATTCAAATACAATGTATATACATGCATTTCAAATAAATCGTTCTTAACGCAATTGAGAATGATTCTAAAAATAAAATACAGCATAATAATAATGATAAACGGAAATAAAAAATATATAAAGCAAGACAAAACCCTGAAAAAAACTTTATTCATACTTAAATTTTTTTTTTTTTTCACGCAGCCTTACTTTTGTTAAACTCATTTGTCAAGATCACGTAAATAAGCTGCATAATGTCTTAAAATCATTTCGCCCAAACAACGTACTAGGCAAATACATATTACATTAATATTATATCTGTGAGTATATTCGTTTTTACAAACAATTTAATATTCAGCAAAATAACTTTCATCATTTAATAACAAGCACAAGCTTTGGCCGACATGTCAATGCACTTTTACTCTTTTAGTGAAAGTTGTTTTCCGATATGGGGACCTCACTGCTCCGTATGTCATACCAAACGATTCAAACAATTTATTGTACTTCAAAGAAAACTCCGATCTTCGACGTTCGTTTGATCCCTGTCAGTGACGGATATCCACATTCCGTCCATGACCTGCTTAATACTGCACTATGTTCTCTGAAATGGCTGCTGGTAGACTAACATTTTGTAATTTATTGGCTGAAATAGAGACTGTCTGGTATCAATTAATCTTGTACAGTAATAGAATTCATACGTATTCACAATGCATATAGCCATAACAAGTGAACCCTTAATACGTTTGATGAATAATACAGACTTTTCCAAGACGTAAAAGATTCCGCAAGAGGTACATTATATTTATTTATAACTTCAAAATAATCCGTTTGCTGTCCTTATCACAGTATTTCCTATGTACTGTATAATACATTCGGTATAAGTATTTCATTTCACAAAGAAATAAACAATGATTAATAGTAATTTCTGTACGTAAGACAGCGTGATCGACAATTAAAAAACGTGCCGGGCGTCTGTTAAAATTTATACCTTTCAAACAGTACGATTTGAGTAGGCGATAAAGGCAGGGTTTTATTTGTTTGCATTTTCGATCATAATTCTGTCAAACAACCCTTATGCTATTTTAAGATATAGACTTGCCCAAATTGGGAGTCAGACGATCCCATTGTAAAATATTAGGAATAAATCGGTTAGTAAATGTAATTGTGAAGTAAAAGCAATTCACTGTGCTCCTTTTAACTTTCTAATTCTTCTAGAATAATTGTGAACTGGAAAGAACCTTAAATAAGCTCTGAGCTTTCGGTTTTATCCACTTGTCTTTACTTAATGTATATATTATGTTAACTTGATTCTTTGTAAATTGACGAATAAATACATGTATGTTTAAACTAAAATAATTGTTTTCAGTACTATCCAATTAAAAGGTGTCAATCAATTCAATATCTATTGTTAACCTATTCATAAAATACCAATAGGTTTTTGAAAACACTAAATTTAACATTTCAAACATGTTGTTGTTAAGCAAAAACAAATCGTAACTCCATTGAATATGTCTTACTTTTTTGGAGAAACAGAAAAGGGAGAATGACTTGACTTTGCAAACAACACTATTCATTTACCCAACAATCTTATGTTGAGCAGTTTACACATAGACCTACACCTTACATAAAGCATTCCCATTCTCTTTAAGATTTGATTTTTGAATCCAATCGTGATTTTCTTGAACAGGAGCTGAGGTATCATTTTCCTGTCCTGAAGAAAATGTATTGGGCGTTATTTACGGAGATGCAACCATAATGATTAACCAAAGCTTCGGTTCGGATCTTGATAAGCAAGAACTCTTGTTCTGACAATAACATTGATTTATAGTCAACAAATATAGCCATGAATATTCTTGACAAATCAAATGAAAATAGTCCTAACGCAATCGAAATACAAGACCAAATGAACCTCCTTGAATCATCAGTGAAATTTGTAAAATGATTCGAAAAGAAAATGATGTACAGAAAGGCAAACACAATCACGTGAATCATTGGCACACATTGAAGCAGTAGATCTACATGAATGAGGTAATACTTAATAAAAAAAAACCCACCAAAACGCACTACATGCAATTCAATAAACTCTCTAGTCAACTCCAAAAAGGCTTTAACTGAACAAAAGATTGGTGGAAAATTGTCAAATCATTTATAACTACTTATAACAAGTCTTCCTTTAAAACCACATTATATACTTTTTTCTCTGACTTGGACAACGCAAGTCTCTTAAACTGCTACTTTCAACAACAAGCAATACTTCATGATGATGGCAAGGAAGTACCACTTCGGCAATTTCTTGACCCTAATATTTGCCTGTGTGAGATAACATCATCACACACGGAGATTTGCGATGTTCTTAAATCTTTAAACATAAATAAAGCATCACGGCCAGATTGTCTTAGTCTCAGAATTCTCCGAGAAGCGGCTGTTGAGCTCTCATCCTTCATGTAATCTCTTTAACTATTCGGTTCAGCAATGTAAGTTGCCCTCGGAGTGAAAAGAAGCAAATGTCAATGTAGTGATGTTTCTCTCACCTATAACAAATATAGCCCAATCTCCTTAAATAGTAAATACTGTCGAAAACATTTTGATTTGTGATCAGAACGATTTCTGAATCCTGTCCGGTCTGAGTTTGTCCCGGGTGATTCCAAAGTTAATCTGCTGACTCGCATCTCCAAAGTACTGTGGAAGACACTCGATGATGACCTAGAGGTTCGTACAATATCTTTGTGATATCAGCAAAGCCTTCGATAGCGTGTGGCACAAAAGGGTTTAATGGAAAAATTTTGATCGGCAGGAATAACGGGGCTCCTGTTTCACTGAGTGGTAAACTAGCGAAGAAAGAAAACACGTTTATTTGTTTAAGGACGGAAAATTGTCCAACATATACTTAATATATTTAAGGCATACATCTGTGTGCACAATCTACTTAGGAAACAATATTTATTTGCAAATATGTGCCAAAATTTCGTACGTTGTGTTTAAGAGTTTTGTTTTCAGAACTGTTGAATTTGTTGTATTTTAAGGACAAAACACTGTAGCTCATGTTAATTTACAAGAGTTTTCCCAAGACAAAGATTTACAAGGTTTTGATTGTATTATATGGTGTATATTATTGCAATATACACTTTTGAAATCTCTTGAAGTCAAATGTCATTTTTGTCAAGGAATTGGTCGCGGCAGTTTTGCTTTGCTCATTGCGACGATATATACATATAAGTACAAAACGTTATTAAAATATATGTATACGCTGTCACCACACATCCGCATTTTCGGTTTTGTATCATCTACCCATACACAATGAATAAACAAACTTATTTTTTAACGCTGGTTGACTTAATGATGGATATCTTTATTGTTAGCATACGACATTTCAAACACTGTGCTATGTGCGAATAACAACTGTAAACATGCGCTATGGAAAAGTAGTACAAGACAGACAATATCAATCTTCTATTTGAATGTCGCATACGATAAGGACATATTATAAAAACATAAATAATCAAAGCGCTGTGAGCGCTGAAGACCTGGGGGCTATAGGTTAACTCCCCGATAAACAACTTTTGACCTACGTGTTTTGCGCTGAACCTTACCTAAAGCGCGGGTCGAAATATGCAGAGGACGAAATTCAATATATGACACAGAATGAATGAATCACAAATATATGGGTGGCAGGGAAGTTTGTTTTATTATAAAACGTACGTTAAATGAAAAATAATCACATAGTCAACATTATAAATTGTTTAAGCCAATAAAAATAATTCGATCTGCGCTTTGTACAACTTCAATCGATATGATTTGATGATGTGGATTATCGAAAATTATTGTGTACCAAGGACAAGACCTTGAAACAGAAATAAACAAAGCAATACCAGCAATGAAATATAAATACAGTACTGTTCAATGTGTATAACAGAGAAAACCAAAAATGATTCTGGGTTACCTTGTAGTTGTAATAGGTGAAACCGTTCACTGGGCCTTCACATGCAGCGTCCTCGATAAATGGCGGGTGATTTTGATCGCGTGAGTTCCTTCTCGGGAATGTACGTAAATTATATCTTTTTTTTAGAGAAATTTATTTTTAGGTAAATATATATGTAATCGTTCGTAAATAACAAAGTTGTCAATGAAATAACATCGGAAATTTGAAAATCAAACTACAAACTCTTATATCGAGCTCCGTACGTTTCCGTACATATCCGTACTTTTCCGTGATAAGCATATGATTATCTTCCGTAATCAGCTAACAGCGCATTAATTTCTAAAACAGAAAAAACAGTGTGATGCAGCCCGTAAGCTATATACCTTCCTGCAATCGTTTGAAGTTATATATACTGTTTTATTTGTAATATGTTCTTATCATATGCGACATTCAAACAGAAGATTGATCTGGTCTGTCTTGCACTACTTTCGCATAGCGCATGTTTACAGTTGTTATTCGCACATAGCACAGTTAAATTTCTTGCAGTGTTTGAAATGTGATATGCTAACTTAGGCCGAGGGGACTTTCAGTCCCCAGGCCAAAAACAGTACATACAATTTAAATGATTGCAGAAAGGTCCTTAGCTTACGGGCTCTATTACACAATTTTTTCATGGACTTTGGTTTAGAAATTACTGCGCTGTTAGCTGATTACGGAAGATAATCATATGCATATCACGGAAAAGTACGGATATTTACGGAATGTACGGAGCTCTATATAAGAGTTTGTAGTTTGATATTCAAATTGCTGAATCAGATGTTATTTCATTGATAACTTTCTTATTTACGAACGATTACATAATTATATATTTACCCAAAAATAAATTTCTTTTAAAAAATATATATAATTTACGTACATTCCCGAGAGGGAAGTCACGTGAGCAAATTCACCCGCCATTTATCGAGACTGACCTTAGCAACATCATGTTTGTCTATCTAAACTGTTAGTTCAGTTCATCACTTGTTATCCCGACCACCTCTAACAAGGTAAGCAAGAATCATTTTTAGTTTTCCCTGTTATATGCATTGTACAGTAATTGTCCTTGGTACAAAATAACTTTCGATCCACATCGTCTCGCTTGAAGTTGAACAAAGCGCAGATCGAATTATTTTTATTAGTCTCTCAAATAATTTATAATGTTGATCATGTGATTATTTTTCATTTAACATACGTTTTATAATAAAACAAACTTCCTCTTTCTGTGTCGTATATTAAATTTCGTCCTCTGCACATTTCGACCCACGCTTTCACCGATTACAAGGTAAACAAGTTTCCCTGTTATACACATTGCACAGTACTGCATTTATATCTCATTGCTGGTAGTGCTTTGTTTATTTCTGTTTCAAGGTCTTGTCCTTGGAACACAATATTTTCGATCCGCATCATCAGATCATATCGCCTGAAGTTAAACAAAGCGCAGATCGAATTATTTTTATTGGTCTCTCAAACAATTTATAATGTTGACCATGTGATTATATTTCATTTAAAGTACATCTTATAAACAAACAAACTTCCCTGCCACCGATATCTTTGTTAACAACTCATTCCATGTCGTATATTAAATTTTGTCCACTGCACATTTCGACCCGCGCTTTAGGTATTTTCAATGTCAGCTTAAACAATGGTTCAACATTTACAGTAATTTCAGTCTTAACATGTTAATTTGCATGACTCTCCAAATTGAAATTATATTATATACAGGTTTAAGAGGTATGAACTTTACGATTGTATATATTTTGCATGTCTTGTATTACCATAATTGTGTATGAGCCTCATAGTATTGTACTATTGTAAACCTCATTATTTCATTGTAATGAAATGAGTGAATAAATGTTCTTCGACTTGACTTGACTTCATTTTATCGTAATTTTCATTTGTTTTAAAGTTCGACAAAACGTTGACAAGCACACGAAAGCCTTGCAAATTTAATCAAGTGACTAATTGCTTAATATCCCCGATCGGTGTTTTGATAACACGTGTCATAATTGCAAATTGCGGATCCTAAATTGCAAACAGTTTTTCAGTTTGTTGTTTTAGTAATTCACACGCGGAATGATTATCTAGCGCCTTTATTTTATGTTTTAAGGGTGCGAATCTTAATGTGTTGTTCAAATAATTAGCCCCAAATTCAGCGATGTAACTCAAGTCGGTGGGCTGTAACAGATAAACGTCATAGCTTTTAATTAAAAACAACAACAATCATGTTCGAGTACTCAATTGAAACCAAATCAAAAAGCATTACTCAAAGAAATACAACCAATGGTATTTTGAAGAAAGAAAGGTTGATGCGCACTGAGTCCACTTTGCATCAAAGTTCAATTTATTTACTTTACTTACGATCAGATTTGACAACGATATATATCAATATTCAGTCGTAATAGTAAACACAACAAGGTAGAATCAATGAAATACAAGCGTAAATATTAATGTAAGTAACTATTGTTGCTCTTTTGGCAGATGTCGCTAATATATCTGTGAAAGATATCATTCTATCAAATTGTGATAGTATTTACTACGTATCAATATAAATCCCCTACCTAGAATTGTGCAGGGCGGACAAATTCCCCTAGTACACAGAAATGTACAGGGAGGACACAATCCCCTCTGGACAGACCATTCATTCTCTAGCTGCATTTGTTTTATTTGTAAAGCTGCTCATAATCAAGTTCTTGTAATACTTTATAAAGAAGATATTTGTGAAGCCGATATGTGAGATATTTAAATACGAACAGATGTTTCACTATTGTTCATATACAACCTTGTCAGGCAGAGTCAGATTGAGACCATTTATATACAATGAACCAACTTTCTTAATTACAAAAAATATTGATTAAAACCAAGTGTTTTTTTTTTCAAGTTCAAAACATGCAAAACAACAGGGAAACAAAGAAGTGTCATATGCTATGACTAAGCAAGAGGGAACACTGATACTGCCATAATGCCTGAAATTCTTAAAATTAAAATTAATGGTGAAAAAATGTCTGTATTTTGAAAATTTACTTGACAGTTGTATGAAAGATCAATTAGTAGAATATAGTCAAAATTGATTCTTTTATGGCTCCTAGTAGTATTTACAACGATTTATAATGAATAATAGTTTGGAATAGATTTTTGTAAATTCTGGCTAAAATACATTTAATTGCAAGATTAAGATGTTCATCTCATAAACTAGAAATAGAAGAAGGTCGTTATAGAAATGTTGCTAAATGGGATAGAATTTGTAGATGTAATTTGAATCAAGTTGAATCAGAGTATCATTTTTTGTTAGTATGTCCATTGTACAGAGTTTTAAGATCTAGTCTTCTAAGTAGATATTATTATACCTGGCCCAATTTAACCAAATTCAGAAATCTCATGTCTACATCAAGAAAATCTATAATTGTCAAGCTCGCTAAGTTCGTACATCTTACAATGAAGATTCGAAATAATAATAGTTAATTCCTTTTTGCTATAAGCACTAATGTAAAAATTGTTTGTATATATATTATAATGTATTCTAACGTTTGCTTACGATTGATTTAGTCACGTTTATTATATGTTTTATTTTCATACTTTTCAATGTAATAATGTTAAAACAAACCGCGAAAAACATGTATTTGTTTTGTCAATGAACATTTCGACTTTGATTGAATAACATTTGAAAGAAATTTGAAAGGAAGTATAGAAATTGTTTTTTCATAATTCTTGCAAAAGGCGCACTTATAATTTTACTTTCAATAACGAACCACTAGAAATCGTAATTGAGTATAAATATTTGGGAATTTATTTTAATAGAAGTGGATCATTCACTACTAGTAAAAGTCACATTGCCTCACAGGCTACCAGGGCGATGCACAGTTTAATAAGAAATACAAATCGTTTAAGCCTACCTGTTGATATCAAAATAGATCTTTTTAATAAAACCATTAAATCTATATTGGTATACGGTGCAGAAATATGGGAATTTAGATGTCATTGAACGGGTGCAATATAAATTTTTAAAGCATATTTTAAATATGATAAGGTCAACTCCAAGTTACATGGTTTATGGCGAAACGGGATGTAAGCCTATCTCAATAGACATAGAGGAAAAAATAATTACGTTCTGGTCACGTTTAAATGAATATGATCCAAACAAACAACCTAAAAGACTTTCTTTTATAATAGCATGTATGTATTATCACAAGATCTAAATGAATCCACACTTTTTTTTTTAATTTCACAGTAACTCCTACTCTAGAACTAGTAAATAGTATACATGGTCTTTTTAACCATGCTACAACAGGATTACCTGATCATTCATTGTTAACATGGCAGTTTTCGTGTTTAGAATCTGCAGA